>JAHIAM010002509.1:0-78850 GCA_021605205.1 Aegilops longissima | reverse complement strand
CAGGAGCAGATCCATAGTGGTGTATTGATATGGTGAATATGTGGACTCGTCTGCGCCACCTCAAAAGAGTTACTTGCAATAGTAGTTCAGGATAGCCACCGAGTCAAAGCTGGCTTGCTGCAGTCAAACTCCACCACCCCCTTTGTTGATACCGATGCATATGTAGATAGTTCTGATGTAAGTATTGATGGGTACATTTGTACTCACGTTTGCATATTTTATGTTTTGCAGAGAGATGTCAGTCTCGCTAGTAGTTCCGTGTGGACTTCGACGTTTAGCTTGATACCTCAGCTACGATCTTGTGCCCTCGGCAGGATCTGGTAGATAGTCAGGCTTCTAAGCCTTTTTCATTTGTAGATGTCTGTACTCAGACATGTTAAGCTTCTGCATGTGCTTTGATTTGTATGCTCTGGATGTTGGGTCATGAGACCCATGTTTGTAATATCTCGCTCCTCGGAGCCTAATGAATAAATACTTGAGTCGTAGAGTTATGTTGTGATGCCATGTTGTATTTACACATATCGAGCATATTGTGTGTATGATTGAAATGCTTGGCATGTGTGGGATCCGACAACCTAGTTGTTTATCCTTGGTAGCCTCTCTTATGGGGAAATGTAGTCTTGTGCTTCCATGAGCCATAGTAGTCCGCTCTGCCAGTTCACCGAGTCCTGCTAGCCCAGCACTACTGCTCCGAACACTTGACTGGCGGCATGTGATTCACTTCGTTCCTATATACATCCCTTGGGAAATGTCGCGCGGTGACATCCGAGTCCTTCCTAGCCTGCTACAGCCGGGTTCCTGAGTCCTGTTAGCCAGTGCTACAGCCGGATTCGCACGCTGCTGACCGACATGCTCGATGTTGATTCATGTATGCCTGTCCCCATAAGTTAGTGCCACTTTGGGTTCACGACTAGTCATGTCGGCCCGGGTTCTCTGTCATATGGATGCTAGCGACACTATCATATACGTGAGCCAAAAGGAGCAAACGGTCCCGGGCCATGGTAAGGCGACACCCGTTGGAATACCGTGCGTGAGGCCGCAAAGTGACATGAGGTGTTACCGGCTAGATCAATGTGACTTGGAATCGGGGTCCTGACACATGGCTAACCCACGCTATCACCATATCTCTAGTAATCCAGCAGCCCGTATCGCTTCTCCCTCTCGTCTCTCTCAAAGTGCGGCGGGCTGGCATTTTTGCCGTCTATTGAGGTCGGTTAACTCATCACAATTTAGCGACATGCCAAGAGCATTCTAAAAAAATTTCCTTTCATGTTCCGCTTTCAAAAAGAAAAAAATCCTTTCATGTACGAATTTGATTGTATGCTTTGAGCAACTTGCATGTCCTATACTGCTCCTGTTTGGATACTCTAACTTAGCTAGAGGTTAGACTAACTCATGACTAACCCAGAACTAACTGTAGCCAAAGAGGTGTTTGGGTGACCGGGTTAGATTGACAATAAATGCACTTGATGGAGAGAGAGAAGTGATTTTTCAGTGGTCCCAATGAGAACTATCTCCAGGTAGCACCTCTTCGGTAGGATAGTTTTTTTGGTGGGTTCGGTGCAACTTGCTCCAATTTAAACCCTCATGCTTGGATACTTTAGGGCTATTTGAGCCCCAAGTAGCTCAAACTAACTCTAACCCATGGATCCAAACAGGGCCTATGGCCAGCCTCGACGCGGAGCAGTCGGTGCACCGGGAAGCAGCGCTCTCTCGGCCGTCGTGCCGCTTCAAAGCTAGCGCCTGTGAGAGGTCGCCTCCGCTCTGGCCGGGCATTAATGCGGCACTGACGCTCCAGGGCGACGCTAACCGTTTCACGCGGGAAGCGCGCGCTGGCAAGGGAGTATAGGTTTTGAAACGTTTCATGTGTAGTACTGGTAGTTTGCAAAATTACTCAATTATTGCACTCAGTTTCCTAAGAAATTGTGGTAAAAAAACGTTACTCCACAGCCCGCTTCCCTTCTCCTTCATCTTCCACCGCCCGCACACGTCCGCAGGAAGCGACCGGTCAACCCTTATATAGGAGTGCTAGCACAAAAAGATGCATGCATGACCACTAAAATTTCCAGATTAAAGAGCCGCTCCAGCGGGAGTATGGCGTATGTTGTTACCTGCGGCTGGGCCATGGCTACCGGGCGACGGCGACCAAAGAAGAGGCGGCGGGAGGGGAATGAATGTGCATCATCACGTGTACCCGCGGGTGCACAACTTCTAACATACGTGTCTGCTTAAGTGGGCGTCACGTAACTGGTGTGTGTGTGTGTGTGTGTGTGTGTGTGAGAGAGAGAGAGATTCTAAGAGACAGAGTGCGTGTGTGCGACTCTAATCTTCGGACATGTACTCAACCTTTTGCATCAGAATATAAGTATAATGATATTTACTTTAGCTAGTGATTTACGTGGCCATGTTAACGTGGTTGTGTAAAAAAAATGTCACTTCCTGCTCATGATTTGCATTATATAATTACAAGCAAGATGCTCGTGCATTGCACGGAACATCAATATGCATTTTTTTACAAAACACATGTTGTGATTTACCCATGCAGGAGTAATCCCATGTGTAAAAACTAATGATATTTCGAGAATTTTATCGGAAAACTGGTATCTCGAGAATGTCATCGAAAAAATGAAAGATGAGAGATAAGGTGAGGAGGAGTGGAGCGTGGTGGTGACTGGTGGTCGGAATGGGCAGAGGCATGGGGATGGACGGCACCGGCAGGCGGCAGCGACCACCATGCTAGATTGTTCTGGAGACTTTCTTTTTTAATTGCTTAGCAATGAGGTGTGGGAGATAAGGATGTGGAGAGAGGTGCGGCTATCTTTTGTAAAATTATCATAGTTTGCTTTCTATCCGTCAGATATAGATCAGACGATCTATATTACAACCTGGCAGGCACACCATCATTCCCAAATCAGTTTTTTATAAGGGTATAGATGATAAGTTTGCTAACTACTAAAGTAAAGTGGAATTTGTGCATGTTATACAAGTAAATTAAGGTGATTGTTTATCATACGGGTAAGGGTGGATGAAGGGTGGTAGGTGCTACCTCTTGAGCACTGCGTTGGTTTTCTCTTGAAGAGGAAAGGGTGATGCAGTAAAGTAGCGTAAGTATTTTCCCTCAGTTTTTGAGAACCAAGGTATCAATCCAGTAGGATATCATGCACAAGTCCCATGCACCTACACAAACAAATAAGAACCTCGCAACCAACACAATAAAGGGGTTGTCAATCCCTTCACGGTCACTTACGAGAGTGAGATCTGATAGATATGATAAGATAATATTTTTGGTATTTTATGATAAAAACGCAAAGTAAAATAAATGGCAATCAAAATAGCTAAGTGTTGGAAGATTAGTATGATGGAAAATAGACCCGGGGGCCATAGGTTTCACTAGTGGCTTCTCTCAAGAGCATCAGTATTACGGTTGGTAAACGAATTACTGTCAAGCAATTGATAGAATTGAGCATAGTTATGAGAATATCTAGGTATGATCATGTATATAGGCATCACGTCCGCGACAAGTAGATCGAAACGATTCTGCATCTACTACTATTACTCCACACATCGACCGCTATCCAGCATGCATCTAGAGTATTAAGTTCATAAGAATAGAGTAATGCTTTAAGTAAGATGACATGATGTAGAGGGATAAACTCATGCAATATGATATAAACCCCATCTTTTTATCCTCGATGGAAACAATAAAATATGTGCCTTGCTGCCCTAACATCCTTTGGGAAAGGACACCGCAAGATTGAACCCAAAGCTAAGCACTTCTCCCATTGCAAGAAAGATCAATCTAGTAGGCCAAACCAAACTGATAATTCAAAGAGACTTGCAAAGAAAACCAATCATACATAAAAGAATTCAGAGGAGATTCAAATATTGTTCATAGATAATCTTGATAACCCACAATTCATCGGATCTCGACAAACACACCGCAAAAGACGATTACATCGAATAGATCTCCAAGAAGATGGAGGAGAACTTTGTATTGAGATGCAAAGAGAGAGAGAAGAAGCCATCTAGCTAATGACTATGGACCCGAAGGTCTGAGGTAAAATACTCACACATCACCGGAGAGGCTATGGTATTGATGTAGAAGCCCTCTGTGATCAATGCTCCCTCCGGCGGAACGCCGGAAAAGGCCCCAAGATGGGATCTCACGGGTACAGAAGGTTGCGGCGGTGGAAATAGGGTTTTGGCTCCATATCTGATGTATCTAGGGTATATGGGTATATATAGGAGGAAGAAGTACGTCGGTGGAGCAACATGGGCCCCACGAGGGTGGAGGGCGCGCCGGGGGGGTAGGCGCGCCCCCTGCCTCGTGCTCTCCTCGTTGATTGCTTTACGTAGACTCCAAGTCCTCTGGATCACGTTTGTTCCGAAAATCACGTTCCGGAAGGTTTCATTCCGTTTGGACTCCGTTTGATATCCATTTCCTTCGAAACACTGAAATAGGCAAAAAAAACAGCAATTTGGGCTGGGCCTCCGGTTAATATGTTAGTCCCAAAAATAATATAAAAGTGTATAGTAAAGCCCATTAAACATCCAAAACATAATATAATATAGCATGGAACAATCAAAAATTATAGATACGTTGGAGACGTATCAAGCATCCCCAAGCCTAATTCCTGCTCGTCCTCGAGTAGGTAAATGATAAAAACAGAATTTTTGATGTGGAATGCTACTTAGCATAATTTTCAATGTAATTCTCTTATTTGTGGTATGAATATTCAGATCCGAAAGATTCAAGATAAAAGTTTAATATTGACATAAAAATAATAATACTTCAAACATACTAACTAAGCAATTATGTCTTCTCAAAATAACATGGCCAAAGAAAGTTATCCCTACAAAATCATATAGTCTGGCTATGCTCTATCTTCATCACACAAAGTATTTAATCATGCACAACCCCGATGACAAGCCAAGCAATTGTTTCATACTTTTGGTGTTCTCAAACTTTTTCAATATTCACGCAATACATGAGCGTGAGCCATGGACATAGCACTATATGTGGAATAGAATGGTGGTCATGGAGAAGACAAAAAAGGACAAGATAGTCTCACGTCAACTAGGCATATCAACGGGCTATGGAGATGCCCATCAATAGATATCAATGTGAGTGAGTAGGCATTGCCATGCAACGGATGCACTAGAGCTATAAGTATATGAAAGCTCAACAAAAGAAACTAAGTGGGTGTGCATCCAACTCGCTTGCTCACGAAGACCTAGGGCATTTTGAGGAAGCCCATCATTGGAATATACAAGCCAAGTTCTATAATGAAAAATTCCCACTAGTATATGAAAGTGATATCATAGGAGACTCTCTATCATGAAGATCATGGTGCTACTTTGAAGCACAAGTGTGGTAAAAGGATAGTAGCATTGTCCCTTCTCTCTTTTCTCTCATTTTTTTTTTCTTTGGGCCTTTTTTATGGCCTCTTTTTTTTCTTATCTTTTTTTTCGTCCGGAGTCTCATCCCGACTTGTGGGGGAATCATAGTCTCCATCATCCTTTCCTCACTTGGGACAATGCTCTAATAATGATGATCATCACACTTTTATTTACATTACAACTCAAGAATTACAACTCAAAACTTAGAAAAAAAATATGACTCTACGTGAATGCCTCCGACGGTGTACCGGGATATGCAATGAATCAAGAGTGACATGTATGAAAGAATTATGAACGGTGGCTTTGCCACAAATACGATGTCAACTACATGATCATGCAAAGCAATATGACAATGATGGAGCGTGTCATAATAAACGGAACGGTGGTAAGTTGCATGACAATATATCTCGGAATGGCTATGGAAATGCCATGATAGGTAGGTATGGTGGCTGTTTTGAGGAAGGTATATGGTGGGTGTATGATACCGGCGAAAAGTGTGCGGTATTAGAGAGGCTAGCAATGGTGGAAGGAAGAAAGTGCGTATAATCCATGGACTCAACATCAGTCATAAAGAACTCATATACTTGTTGCAAAAATCTACAAGTTATCAAAGCAAAGTATTACGTGCATGCGCCTAGGGGGATAGATTGGTAGGAAAAGACCATCGCTAGTCCCCGACCACCACTCATAAGGAAGACAATCAATAAATAAATCATGCTCCGACTTCATCACATAACGGTTCACCATACGTGCATGCTACGGGAATCACAAACTTTAACACAAGTATTTATCAAATTCACAACTACTCAACTAGCATCGCTCTAATATCACCATCTTCATATCTCAAAACAATTATCAAGCATCAAACTTCTCATAGTATTCAACACACTTATAAGATTTTTTTTACTAATCTTGGATGCCTATCATAATTACAGCAAATTACCATGTTGTTTTATAGGCCTCTCAAAATAATATAAGTGAAGCATGAGAGAACAATAGTTTCTATAAAACAAATCCACCACCGTGCTCTAAAAGATATAAGTGAAGCACTAGAGCAAACACTATATAGATCAAAAGATATAAGTGAAGCACATAGAGTATTCTAATAAATTCTGAATCATGTGTGTCTCTCTCAAAAGGTGTGTACAGCAAGGATGATTGTGGTAAACTAAAAATCAAAGACTCAAATCATACAAGACGCTCCAAGCAAAACACATATCATGTGGTGAATAAAAATATTGCTCCAAGTAAAGTTACCGATGGACGAAGACGAAAGAGGGGATGCCTTCCGGGGCATCCCCAAGCTTTGCCTTTTTGGTGTCCTTAGATTATCTTGGGGTGCCATGGGCATCCCCAAGCTTAGGCTCTTGCCATTCCTTGTTCCATAATCCATCAAATCTTTTACCCAAAACTTGAAAACTTCACAACATAAAACTCAACAGAAAATCTCGTGAGCTCCGTTAGCGAAAGAAAAAAAACACCACTTCAAGGTACTGTATTGAACTCATTATTTATTTATATTGGTGTTAAACCTAATGTATTCCAAATTTTCTATGGTTTATAAACTCTTTTACTAGCCATAGATTCATCAAAATAAGCAAACAACACATGAAAAATAGAATCTGTCAAAAACAGAATAGTCTGTAGTAATCTGTAACTAACGCAAACTTCTGGAACTCAAAAAATTCTACCAAAATAGGACGACCTAGACTTGTTTATTGATCTACTGCAATTGGAATCAGTATTTTATCACGTTCTGGTGATTTTAAATAATTGTTTTCGTGACCAGAATGTTTCTGGAATTTTTAGCAAGATCAAATAACTATCATCCAAGAAGATCCTATAGGTTTAACTTGGCACAAACACTAATTAAAACATAAAAAAATATAACCAGAAGCTAGATCACAAATTTATTCCTAAACAGAAGCAGAAATAAAAGAACTAAAATAAAATTAGGTTGCCTCCCAACAAGCGCTATCGTTTAACGCCCCTAGCTAGGCATTGATAATTTTAATGATGCTCACAAGAAAGACAAGAATTGAAGCGCAAAGAGAGCATCATAACACACGTGACAAACACATCTAAGTCTAACATACTTCCTATGCATAGGCAAATTATAAGCAAACAAATTTGCAAGGCAAGAAAAACTAGCATATGCAAGGAAGAAGAAAGTGACGATAGCAATCTCAACATGAAGAGAGGTAATTTAGTAACATAAAAACTTCTACAACCATATTTCCCTCTCTCATAATAATTACATGTAGGATCATAAGAAAATTCAACAATATGGCTATCACATAACATATTCTCAACATGATCCACATGCATGCAAAGTTGACACTCTTCCAAAATAGTGGTATTAACATTAACTAAAGTCATGACCTCTCCAAACCCACTTTTATCAAAAATTTCATAAGATTGAACATTCTCCAAATATGTGGGATCTAAAGTTGACACTCTTCCGAACCCACTTTCAATAATATTTCAAACACTATTATCAATCTCATATTCATCATGGGGCTTAAATAAATTTTCAAGATCATAAGAAGAACTATCACCCCAATCATGATCATTGCAACAAGTAGAGGACATAGCAAAACTAACATCCCCAAGCTTAGGGTTTTGAATATTTTTAGCACAATTGACATCAATAGAATTTATAGTAAAATAAATGCAATCATGCTTTTTATTCAAAGGTCTATCGTGAATCGCTTCATAAAGTACTTCATCACAATTTTTAGATTCACGAATTTCAAGCAAAACCTCATAAAGATAATCTAGTGCACTCAATTCACTAGCAATAGGTTCATCATAATTGGATCTCTTAAAGAGATTATCAAGTGGATGAGGATCCATAAACTTTTAGCAAGCGAAGATGCAAGCAAAAAGAAGGTACATGGTAACACAAGCAAAAAAAAAGATCGAACGGAAGAAAGGCGACTAAAACGGCAAATGTGAAGTGGGGGAGAGGAAAACGAGAGGCAGATGAAAAATAATGTAATGCGAGGGATAAGAGTTTGTAATGGGTACTTGGTATGTCTTGACTTGACTTGGCGCTGTAGGACCTTGAGAAGAGGTGTCTAGAGGGGGGGGATTAGACACTAGGTACCAAAGTTGCAATTTTTAACATTATTAAAGTTCAAGTGGAGTTTAGGCACAAGTTTAACTTTTTCAATACATAACAAGCAAGCATGCAATGAGTATATGAGCAGCGGAAAGTAAAGCATGCAACGAAAGTAAAGGGAAGGGTTTGGAGGATTCAAACGCAATTGGAGACACGGATGTTTTTGGTGTGGTTCCGATAGGTGGTGCTATCGTACTTCCACGTTGGTGGAGACTTCAACCCACGTGGGTAGCAGTTGTCTTGAGTCCACGGGGGCTCCACCCACGAAGGGTCCACAAGTAGCAACCTTGTCTATCCCACCATGGCCGTCGCCCACGAAGGACTTGCCTCACTAGCGGTAGATCTTCACGAAGTAGGCGATCTCCTTGCCCTTACAAACTCCTTGGTTCAACTCCACAATCTTGTCGGAGGCTCCCAAGTGACACCTAGGCAATCTAGGAGACACCACTCTCCAAGAAGTAACAAATGGGTGTGTTGATGATGAATTCCTTGCTCTTGTGCTTCAAATGATAGTCTCCCCAACATTCAACTCTCTCTCTCTCTCACAGGATTTGGATTTGGTGGAAAGAAGATTTGAGTGGAAAGCAACTTGGGGAAGGCTAGAGATCAAGATTCATATGGTAGGAATTGAATATCTTGGCCTCAACACATGAGTAGGTGGTTCCTTCTCAGAAACAACAAGTTGGAAGTGTAGGTTTGTTCTGATGGCTCTCTCCATGAATGAAGAGGAGGTGGGGGGTATATTATAGCCTCCACACAAAATCTAACCGTTACACACAATTTACCAATCTCAGTGGGACCGAATCAACAAACTCGGTCAGACCGATTTTAGTAAACCTAGTGACCGTTAGGGTTTTCGGTGGGACTGACTTGCATCTCGGTAGGACCGATATGGTTAGGGTTAGGGCATAACGTAATCTCGGTGAGACCGATTACACAAACTCGGTGAGACCGATTTTGGTAATTAGCTAACCAGAGAGTTGGTTAGGCAAACTCGGTGGGACCGATTTGCTCTTTTCGGTGAGACCAAAATGTTACAAAAGGGAAACAGAGAGTTTACATTGCAATTTCGGTGGGACCGAATCAACAAACTCGGTCAGACCGATTTTAGTAAACCTAGTGACCGTTAGGGTTTTCGGTGGGACTGACTTGCATCTCAGTAGGACCGATATGGTTAGGGTTAGGGCATAACGTAATCTCGGTGAGACCGATTACACAAACTCGGTGAGACCGACTTTGGTAATTAGCTAACCAGAGAGTTGGTCAGGCAAACTCGGTGGGACCGAGTTGCTCTTTTCGGTGAGACCGAAATGTTACAAAAGGGAAATAGAGAGTTTACATTACAATCTCGGTGGGACCGATCCGCTCTTTCGGTGAGACCGAAAAGTTACGAAAAGGAAACAGAGAGGTTACAATCCCATCTCGGTGAAACCAAGATCCCTATCGATAGAACCGATTTGCCTAGGGTTTGTGGCAGTGGCTATGACATATGGAATCGGTGGCGCCGGATAGGAAGAATCGGTGAGACTGATTTTGGCCTTAGGTTTAGGTCATATGTGGATGTTTGAAAGTAGCTGAGGGTTTTGGAGCATATCACTAAGCACATGAAGCAAGAGGCTCATTAAGCAACACCTCATCCCTCCTTGATAGTATTGGCTTTTCCTATAGACTCAATGTGATATTGGATCACTAAAATCTAAAATGAGGAGTCTTGAGCTTGAAGCTTTAGCCATCCTTTTGTCCTTAGCATCTTGAAGGAGTTCCCACATCCTTTAGTCCATGCCACTCCATTGTTGAACTTATCTGAAACATTCTAGATAAAAGTGTTAGTCCAACAAGAGATATGGTGACATTAATTACCAAAACCACCTAGGGAGCACTTGTGCTTTCAATCTCCCCCTTTTTTGGTAATTGATGACAACATACATCAAAGCTTTAGATAAAGATATAAAGAATAGCCAGTAAAGCTTTGGAAAGACATGTAACAGGCATCGGCTCCCCATACATGTATGCAATCATGTGAATATGGAATATAAGAGCATGTGATAGCATAACCATGATAGAGCAGGCAATGTGTTACATGTATCTTGGCCATATGTATCAGAGCAAAGAATATTAAAGAAAATACCTTCATGCCCATGAGTCCTTCTTGCAAACAGTATGTACATCAGCAAGAATTCCTTATACACATGATTGTGATGCATATACTTACCTTGTAGTCCTGAGTAGGATTAGGATGGAATGAACCTGCGTAAACAAGGTTAGATAACACAGATGCACCTACTACCCAGAGCAAACAAAAGAAACCACAAGAATACCAAGACTGGGATGACATGTAGAGAGTGAGTACTAAGTACTACATTGGATTTGACATGTCCCCAAGAGTAAAGATATTCAATAAATTTAGATGATTTCTTTCCCTTAGATGTCTTGCTCCCCCTGAATCTAGCATGGGATACTGGGAGAAGGTAGGGAACAGAAATTCAGAGCTGAAAGATATAAATGAACAGAGCTAATGCAAGCTAATGCAAATAAGCACATATCAACATGTCTTTCCCCTCAAGAAGACATGTGGCATCTCTCCTCTTGAACACCAAGCATCTGGGATCCTTGATAAATACTTTTATCTAGTATTCTCCCCCCTGGAGATCTCTCTCTCCCCCTGAAGGATTTCTCTCTCCTTCTCTGAAGTGATCTCTCTCTCTAAATGATAAGCTTTGATGTGATCTCTCTCTCCCCCTTTGACATCAATTTCCAAGAAGGGCTTGATAAAACTGTGATCTCTCTCTCCCCCGTTTGGAATTTTTCATGAATGGGTTGGATCCTTGAGTCACAACCTAAAGCAATGATAAAAATGTGATGCCTGTAGAGGACAAGATTCATTGAGTGGAGCTGGATCAAAAGAGACACAGAATAAGTGGCAAACTAATTTTCTTGTTGTGAAATCGGTGGCACAGAGTGGTATGCTTCGGTGGTACTAAATGTTTTCGGTTGGACCGAAAATAACAAATTGGTGTAACCGAGTTCATCACAGAGAAAACACTTGTCACCTCAGCTCACTTGACTAATAAGATCTCACAAAGATTTGCAAGGAATTTACTGAAAGATGTGCAAGGAATTGGAATGCAGAAAATGCAGAGCAAACAGAAAGAAATCTAGATGAAGTTTTTTTTGAAAGGGGAAACACATATGCATGAGACAAATGCAAAAACTCAGAAAAGAACACAAGAGAACTTCATCTAGAGATGGTCGGCGACAAAGTCACCTATGTTAGAGTATATTGACTTAGGAGTCAAGTGAGATCACTTGATCATAAGTCATACTCATTGTTTAAGCTCAAAATGGGGTTGCCATTTTTCGTTTAAGCATCTTGATGTATTCACATCCTGTCGAGTTGCTTGAACTCATGACTTGGAGTAAAGCTTCTCTAAGATGGAATAACATACCTTAGTTGGTGGTGTTGTCCATGTAGTTTTACTTGTGTCAGTTGCTCAAGGTTGATGTAGCTCATCAAGAATTTGGAGCACCACTTGGAATTTGAGTCCATCTACCTACATGGGTTAGTTCGTGCAAGGAAGAGCACTTGTGTATCCAACAATTACAATCATGAAGCTCAACATAGAATTTGTCAAAGGATATGTTTAAATGGTTTTGTGCTTCCTTGGCTTCAACCACCTTGTGTAGAGTCTTGGTGATGTAGAGATTGCTCAATATATGAGTAGGTTACAACCTCATGGAATTTGATTCAACCAAGTACCTACATGGGTTACATAACATGCAAGGTACAAATATATCCAAGACATAAGATTTCCATCATAGGTGAGATATCAAGGATTAGGCATAAGCTCATGTCTTGCATGTATCCAATGGAGTTTCTACTCCAAGTTTGAAGCATCAATGATGTTCAATTCTCCTCTTAACCTGCAAAACACTTTCTCATCAAGAGGTTTAGTGAATATATCCGCTAATTGCTTTTCGGTGTGAACATGCTTAAGACCAATGTCACCCTTAGCAACATGATCTCGAATGAAATGATGACGAACTTCAATATTCTTAGTTCGAGAATGTTGCACAGGATTATGACCAATTTTGATAGCACTTTCATTGTCACAAAGCAATGGAACATGTTTCACATATATCCCATAATCTTTAAGAGTTTGGGTCATCCAAAGTAATTGAGCACAACATCAACCAACGGCAATGTATTCCGCTTCGGCAGTGGACAAGGATACCGAGTTTTGTTTCTTGGAGGACCAAGACACATGAGATCTACGAAGAAATTGACAAGTACCCGAGGTGGACTTTCTATCAACCTTGTCACCGGCATAGTCCGAGTCAGAGTAGCCAACAAGATCGAAGGAGGCCCTCTTAGGATACCAAATGCCAAAATTTGGTGTATGGATTAATTATCTCACTATCCTTTTCGCGGCCTTAAGATGTCATTCTTTAGGAGCAGCTTGATATCGTGCACACATGCACACACTTGGCATAATATCGGGACGTGAAGCACATAGATATAAAAATGAACCAATCATAGAGCGATAAACCTTTTGATCAACCGGTTCATCATCTTTGGTTAAGTCAAGATGTCCACTAGTAGGCATGGGTGTAGTCATACCTTTGCATTCTTGCATATTGAACTTCTTGAATAAGTCCTTTGTGTACTTTGTTTGAGAGACAAAAGTACCTTCCTTAGTTTGCTTGATTTGCAACCCAAGAAAGAATTTGAGTTCACTCATCATTGACATCTCAAACTTCTCCGACATTAGCTTCCCAAACTTTTCACTAAAATGAGGGTTAGTTGATCCAAATATGATATCATCAACATAAATTTGGCATACAAATAATTCACCATTAACCCTTCTAGTAAAAAGTGTGGAATCAATTTTCCCAATTTCAAAGCCTTTTTCAAGAAGAAACTTGGTCAAGCGTTTATACCATGCTCTAGGAGCTTGTTTAAGACCATAAAGAGCTTTGTGAAGTTTGTAAACATGATTGGGTTTCTTAGGATTGACAAAGACGGGAGGTTGCTTAACATAAACTTCCTCCTCTATTTCACCATTTAGAAGAGCACTTTTAATGTCCATTTGGTACAAGGTGATATTATGATGATTAGCATAGGCAAGTAAGATGTGAATGGACTCAAGTCTAGCAACGGGGGCATAAGTCTCACCATAGTCCATACCTTCGACTTGTGTGTACCCTTGGGCGACGAGACGTGCTTTGTTGCAAACTACTTGTCCATCTTCATCTTGCTTGTTGCGAAACGCCCATTTGGTACCAATGATGTTGTGGTTGTTGTCGGGCTTCTCAACCAATGTCCAAACTTGATTCCTCTCAAAGTTGTGTAGCTCTTCATGCATAGCATTTATCCAATCCGGATCTTCCAATGCTTCTTCAACCTTCATAGGTTCAATTCTAGAGATGAAGGAATAGTTTTCACAAAAGTTAGCAAAATGAGTTTTAGAGCGAGTGATTCTCCCGGTTTGAATGTCAATGTAGATTTGCTCGACGGGATGGTCATTAGCAATTCTTGCTCGAACTCGTGAAAGCTTTTGCTTGGGTCTTTGTTGAACATCTTCTTCATCTTGTTCTTCTTCTTGGCCTTCTTCATTGTTGGCGTTGTCGTTCTCTTGTCGTGGTGGAGAAGGAGGTCGTTGATGTTCATCTTGAAGCACTTCCTCGTTTTCTTCATCTTGGTGTGTCCCACTTGTGGATGCTTCCGTATCAACTCTTGGTTCAACTTGTCGTGAAGAAGAAGCTTCCACTTGAATAAACGAGGTACTCTCCTTCACCTTCGTTGGATGGACCTTGCCAATAGACAAGTCTTGGATTGCTTCGAAGGGTCTTGTCTCCTACATCAATTGGCAATTGCTCGGTGAGGAGCTCGTATGCCGTCTTGCCGAGTAGCTTGTGAAGATACAAGTGATTTGTTGCATGGCAAGCTGTCTCAACCGCTTCTGCCCAAAAGTGCTTCGGTGTCTTGTAATCATCAAGCATCGTTCTCGCCATTTTGATGAGCGCCCGGTTCTTCCTCTCAACAACTCCATTTTGTTGAGGTGTGTACGTAGCCGAGAACTCGTGTGAAATCCCTTCTTCGTCAAGAAAGGTGTCCACATTTGCGTTCTTGAACTCCGTTCCGTTGTCGCTGCGAACCTTCTTGATCTTCACTTCAAATTGATTTTGGGCCTTTCTAGCGAAGTTTTTGAAGACCTTTTGGACCTGCGATTTATCATCGAGAAAGAATACCCACGTAAATCTTGAAAAATCGTCAACTATAACTAAACCAAAAGAATTTCCACCGAGACTCTTATAGGAGTTGGGACCAAAGAGATCCATGTGAAGTAGCTCGAGTGGGCTCTTTGTGGTCATGATGTTCTTCACGGGATGCCTTCCTCCAACCTGTTTACCTGCTTGACAAGCACTGCCAAGTCTATCCTTATCAAATATGACATCGTTAACTCCAAGGATATGAATCGCTTTAATAAGCTTGTCAAGGTTTCTCATGCCAAGGTGACCTAATCGTCTAAGCCATAACCAACCTTTTGAGGATTTAGCAATGAAGCAAGTTTTAGGTTGAGCCTTTTTAGTGAATCAACAATGTATAGATCACCTCTACGCACACCGGTAAACACCATTTTATGATTGTCTCGACGAAACACTTGGCAATCAATTTCAGTAAATAGGACATTGAAACCGAAATCAGCAAGTCTAGATACTGAAAGTAAGTTGTAGCCAAGAGATTCAACGAGCATGACATTTTGAATGGAGCTATCATGTGAGATGGCCACCTTACCGAGGCCAACCACTTTACCCTTTGAGTTGTCACCGAAGGTGACAAACTTTCGAGGACTATCATTATCAGCAAGCTCACGAAACATGTCTTTATCTCCGGTCATGTGATCGGTACATCCACTGTCAAGAACCCATTCCTTTCCTCCTGACACATATCCCCGAAGATTTGCCATAAGACCAAAGTGTCTCATTGCATCATCAAGATCGAAGTCACTATCATCAGCAATAGACTTATAGAGAATTTCATCTAGATTTTTCAAGGAATAATTTGGAAAGCGTTCCTCAAGAAATTTCCATATAGTGTAGGCACACTCAAAAGTAGGCAAGATTCTAATCAAGTTTCTAGGCAAGCCTCTAGTGATAAGATTAACAGTTCTAAGATTCCTAGTCATGTCAATAGATTCATCAAGGGTAGGATGCATAGGATCAACATGAGGATCACAAGGGCTAGCAATGTACTTGTTCAAATTATATTGATTGAAAATTACAAGCATCTCATTTTTCCACTCACGAAAATACTCTCCATCAAGAATAGGCACTCTATGACTAAGAATCCCCAAAGTAGACTCATCCATCTTCCTCCAATGGTGATTAAACGAAGGAAATGGAGACCAAAGCTCTGATACCACTTGTAGGACCTTGAGAAGAGGTGTCTAGAGGGGGGATTAGACACTAAGTACCAAAGTTGCAAATTTTAACCTTATTAAAGTTCAAGTGGAGTTTAGGCACAAGTTTAACTTTTTCAATACATAACAAGCAAGCATGCAATGAGTATATGAGCAGCGGAAAGTAAAGCATGCAACTTGCAAGAAAGTAAAGGGAAGGGTTTGGAGGATTCAAACGCAATTGGAGACACGGATGTTTTCGGCGTGGTTCCGATAGGTGGTGCTATCGTACTTCCACGTTGGTGGAGACTTCAACCCACGAGGGTAGCAGTTCTTGTGAGTCCACGGAGGATCCACCCACGAAGGGTCCACGAAGTAGCAACCTTGTCTATCCCACCATGACCGTCGCCCACGAAGGACTTGCCTCACTAGCGGTAGATCTTCACGAAGTAGGCGATCTCCTTGCCCTTACAAACTCCTTGGTTCAACTCGACAATCTTGTCGGAGGCTCCCAAGTGACACCTAGCCAATCTAGGAGACACCACTCTCTAAGCAGTAACAAATGGTGTGTTGATGATGAACTCCTTGCTCTTGTGCTTCAAATGATAGTCTCCCCAACACTCAACTCTCTCTCATAGGATTTGGATCTGGTGGAAAGAAGATTTGAGTGGAAAGCAACTTGGGGAAGGCTAGAGATCAAGATTCATATGGTAGGAATGGAATATCTTGGTCTCAACACATGAGTAGGTAGTTCTCTCTCAAAAATAGGATGCTGGAAGTGTAGGTTCGGTCTAATGGCTCTCTCCACGAATGAAGAGGAGGTGGGGGGTATATTATAGCCTCCACACAAAATCTAACCGTTACACACAATTTACCAATCTCAGTGGGACCGAATCAACAAACTCGGTCAGACCGATTTTAGTAAACCTAGTGACCGTTAGGGTTTTCGGTGGGACTGACTTGCATCTCGGTAGGACCGATATGGTTAGGGTTAGGGCATAACGTAATCTCGGTGAGACCGATTACACAAACTCGGTGAGACCAATTTTGGTAATTAGCTAACCAGAGAGTTGGTCAGGAAAACTCGGTGGGACCGATTTTCTCTTTTCGGTGAGACCGAAATGTTACAAAAGGGAAACAGAGAGTTTACATTGCAATTTCGGTGGTACTGATCCGCTCTTTCGGTGAGACTGAAAGTTACGAAAAGGAAACAGAGAGGTTACAATCCCATCTTGGTGAAACCGAGATCCCTATCGGTAGAACCGATTTGCCTAGGGTTTGTGGCAGTGGCTATGACATATGGAATCGGTGGCGCCGGATAGGAAGAATCGGTGAGACCGATATTGGCTTTAGTATGTGGATGTGAGAAAGTAGTTGAGGGTTTTGGAGCATATCACTAAGCACATGAAGCAAGAGGCTCATTAAGCAACACCTCATCCCTCCTTGATAGTATTGGCTTTTCCTATAGACTCCATGTGATCTTGGATCGCTAAAATGTAAAATGAGGAGTCTTGAGCTTGAAGCTTTAACCAATCCTTTTGTCCTTAGCATCTTGAAGGAGTTCCCACATCCCTTAGTCCATGCCACTCCATTGTTGAACTTATCTGAAACATACTAGATAAAGTGTTAGTCCAACAAGAGATATGTTGACATTAATTACCAAAACCTCCTAGGGAGCAATTGTGCTTTCAATCTCCCCCTTTTTGGTAATTGATGACAACATACATCAAAGCTTTAGATAAAGATATAAAGAATAGCAAGTAAAGCTTTGGAAAGACATGTAACAGGCATAGGCTCCCCCTACATGTATGCAATCATGTTAATATGGAATATAAGAGCATGTGATAGCATAACCATGATAGAGCAGGCAATGTGTTACATGTATCTTGGCCATATGCATCAGAGCAAAGAATATTAAAGAAAATACCTTCATGCCCATGAGTCCTTCTTGCAAACAGTATGTACATCTGCAAGAATTCCTCATACACATGATTGTGATGCATATACTTACCTTGTAGTCTTGAGTTGGATTAGGATGGAATGAACCTGCGTAAACAAGGTTAGATAACACAGATGCACCTACTAGCCAGAGCAAACAAAAGAAACCACAAGAATACCAAGACTGGGATGACATGTAGAGAGTGAGTACTAAGTACTACATTGGATTTGACATGTCCCCAAGAGTAAAGATATGCAATGTATTTAGATGATTTCTTTCCCTTAGATGTCTTGCTCCCCCTGAATCTAGCATGGGATACTGGGAGAAGGTAGGGAACAAAAAATCAGAGCTGAAAGATATAAATGAACAGAGCTAATGCAAGCTAATGCAAATAAGCACATATCAACATTTCTTTCCCCTCGAGAAGACATGTGGCATCTCTCCTCTTGAACACCAAGCATCTGGGATCCTTGAGAAATACTTTTATCTAGTATTCTCTCCCCCTGGAGATCTCTCTCTCCCCCTGAAGGATTTCTCTCCTTCTCTGAAGTGATCTCTCTCTCTAAATGATAAGCTTTGATGTGATCTCTCTCTCCCCCTTTGACATCAATTTCCAAGAAGGGCTTGATAAAAATGTGATCTCTCTCTCCCCCGTTTGGAATTTGTCGTGAATGGGTTGGATCCTTGAGTCACAACCTAAAGCAATGATAAAAATGTGATGCTTGTAGAGGACAAGATTCATTGAGTGGAGCTGGATCAAAAGAGACACATAATAAGTGGCAAACTAATTTTCTTGTTGTGAAATCGGTGGCACCCAGTGGTATGCTTCGGTGGTACCGAATGTTTTCGGTTGGACCGAAAATAACAAATCAGTGTAATCGAGTTCATCGCAGAGAAAACACTTGTCACCTCAGCTCACTTGACTAATAAGATCTTAAAAATATTTGCAAGGAATTTACTGAAAGATGTGCAAGGAATTGGAATGCAGAAAATGCAGAGCAAACAGAAAGAAATCTAGATGAAGTTTTTTTTGTAAGGGGAAACACATATGCATGGGACAAATGCAAAAAATCAGAAAAGAACACAAGAGAACTTCATCTAGAGATGGTCGGCGACAAAGTCACCTATGTTAGAGTATATTGACTTAGGAGTCAAGTGAGATCACTTGATCATAGGTCATACTCATTGTTTAAGCTCAAAATGGGGTTGCCATTTTTCGTTTAAGCATCTTGATGTATTCACGTCCTGTCGAGTTGCTTGAACTCATGACTTGGAGTAAAGCTTCTCTAAGATGGAATAACATACCTTAGTTTGTGGTGTTGTCCATGTAGTTGAACTTGTGTGAGTTTCTCAAGGTTGATGTAGCTCATCAAGAATTTGGAGCACCACTTGGAATTTGAGTCCATCTACCTTCATGGGTTAGTTCGTGCAAGGAAGAGCACTTGTGTATCCAACAATGACAATCATGAAGCTCAACATAGAATTTGTCAAAGGATATGTTTAAATGGTTTTGTGCTTCCTTGTCTTCAGCCACCTTGTGTAGAGTCTTGGTGATGTAGAGATTGCTCAAGATATGAGTAGGTTACACCCTCATGGAATTTGATTCAACCAAGTACCTACATGGGTTAGATAAAGGCAAGATACAAATATATCCAAGACATAAGATTTCCATCATAGGTGAGATATCAAGGATTAGGCATAAGCTCATGTCTTGCATGTATCCAATGGAGTTTCTACTCCAAGTTTGAAGCATCAATGATGTTCAATTATCCTCTTAACCTGCAAAACACTTTCTCATCAAGAGGTTTAGTGAATATATCTGCTAATTGCTTTTCGATGCGAACATGCTTAAGGTCTATGTCACCCTTAGCAACATGATCTCGAATGAAATGATGACGAACTTCAATATGCTTAGTTCGAGAATGTTGCACAAGATTATGACCTATTTTGATAGCACTTTCATTGTCACAAAGCAATGGAACATGTTTCATATATATCCCATAATCTTTAAGAGTTTGGGTCATCCAAAGTAATTGAGCACAACATGAACCAACGGCAATGTATTCCGCTTCGGCAGTGGATAAGGATACCGAGTTTTGTTTCTTGGAGGACCAAGACACAAGAGATCTACCAAGAAATTGACAAGTACCCAAAGTGGACTTTCTATCAACCTTGTCACCGGCATAGTCCGAGTCGGAGTAGCCAACAAGATTGAAGGATGCCCTCTTAGGATACCAAATGTCAAAATTTGGTGTATGGATTAAGTATCTCACTATCCTTTTCACGGCCTTAAGATGACATTCTTTAGGAGCAGCTTGATATCGTGCACACATGCACACACTTAGCATAATATCGGGACGTGAAGCACATAGATATAACAATGAACCAATCATAGAGCGATAAACCTTTTGATCAACCGGTTCATCATCTTTGGTTAAGTCAAGATGTCCACTAGTAGGCATGGGTGTAGTCATACCTTTGCATTCTTGCATATTGAACTTCTTGAATAAGTCCTTTGTGTACTTTGTTTGAGAGACAAAAGTACCTTCCTTTGTTTGCTTGATTTGCAACCCAAGAAATAATTTGAGTTCACTCATCATTGACATCTCAAACTTCTCCGACATTAGCTTCCCAAACTTTTCACTAAAATGAGGGTTAGTTGATCCAAATATGATATCATCAACATAAATTTAGCATACAAATAATTCACCATTAACCCTTCTAGTAAAACGTGCGGGAATCAATTTTCCCAATTTCAAAGCCTTTTTCAAGAAGAAACTTGGTCAAGCATTTATACCATGCTCTAGGAGCTTGTTTAAGACCATAAAGAGCTTTGTGAAGTTTGTAAACATGATTGGGTTTCTTAGGATTGACAAAGCCGGGAGGTTGCTTAACATAAATTCCTCCTCTATTTCACCATTTAGAAAAGCACTTTTAATGTCCATTTGGTACAAGGTGATATCATGATGATTAGCATAGGCAAGTAAGATGCGAATGGACTCAAGTCTAGCAACGGGGGCGTAAGTCTCACCATAGTCCATACCTTCGACTTGTGTGGAGCCTTGGGCGACGAGACGTGCTTTGTTGCGAACTACTTGTCCATCTTCATCTTGCTTGTTGCGAAACACCCATTTGGTACCAATGATGTTGTGGTTGTTGTCGGGCTTCTCAACCAATGTCCAAACTTGATTCCTCTCAAAGTTGTGTAGCCCTTCATGCATAGCATTTATCCAATCCGGATCTTCCAATGCTTCTTCAACCTTCATAGGTTCAATTCTAGAGATGAAAGAATAGTTTTCACAAAAGTTAGCAAAACGAGTTTTAGAGCGAGTGATTCTCCCGGTTTGAATGTCATTGTAGATTTGCTCGACGGGATGGTCTTTAGCAATTCTTGCGAACTCGTGAAAGCTTTCGCTTGGGTCTTTGTTGAACATCTTCTTCATCTTGTTCTTCTTCTTGGCCTTCTTCATTGTTGGCTGTCGGTGTACTAGAGTAGGGGTACCCTAGTACCCCGAACTCGTGCACGGACAGTTGCAGCGCCCCACGGCAGGGCTGGCTTGATGGCCACCAAGATCCTCAGCGGCTCCTTTGGAGCCATTCAAGAACAAAGCAGTCAAGACCCCGGCAAGAGGAGCTTGCCGGGAAGGCCACTCAGGGCGCAAAGGAAAACAAGGCCCCGGCAAGAGGAGCTTGCCGGGAAGGCTTGGCGGGCGCTGAACCCCCAAGCGCGACAAGGTTCCCGCCGCGGCAAGGCGCTTGCCGGGGCGGGCGACCTCTCTTCATCTCCGCTCCAGCTCACCCGCCAACGTGTCACCACGGGGCTCTCCCAAGCACGCGTGTCGACGGGCTGTGCAGCCAGCGGGGAGTAGCGACAGACGGCGCTGACAAGCTACCATCGTGGTGGACGGAGGCGCACTTAACGGTCCTGTTACCTTTGTTCGGGCGGCCGAGGCGGGCATTGATGACCCTTGTCCCTTGCCGTCAGAGTTAGGTATAGATTATTGTACACTGTACAAAGCGGTGTACCAACCCAGGTTTTTACCATTGTAACCTTGTCTACTTGCCACATGTGGTAACCCCTTGTGCCTATAAAAGGAGGCCCGAGGGCAACGTAGAAGGGGTTCGGCTGGTTTCGGTCCAGCTCGACTTAGTTCATCACATTCGGGCTAGGTTTTGTAGCCCGCATTGCTCCCTAGCAAGAAGAAGATAATCCACAAAGCAGCAGTAGGAGTATTATCTCTCCGGAGAGCACCGAAGCTGGGTAAAAACCCTCTCGTGTGCATCGCCTCGATCCGCTCTTTGCACAATCTCCGCCCCCCTCCGAACCACAAAGGGACCCAGATCCCGTAGGTGCTCGTGGGGCACGATCAGTTCTTCCCCCGACATCTTTGGCGCTCCAGGTAGGGGGCGTCGAGGCTGTGTGAACCCAGTCCGGCGGTCGCACTAGCAACTCCATCGACGTCTTCGTCGACATGGCGCCGAAGAAGAAGCCTTCGGCAGCAGCTGAGCCGTCCGCGTCGAACCCACCACCATCGGAGCCATCAGGTGGTGGGGGAAACGCTGGCGGAGGGACCGTCGTCGTCGAGAGAGCCCACGATGCCGCCAGGTCCAAGGACAACGCGGCGCGAGCGTCGGCGTCGAATCTGCACCGCGTCCATCGCGGGGCGCGCGGTGAACAGCGTCATGATACCAGCGGCACCATCGATCTTTGGATCAAGGCCAAGCTGGAGGATCCGAGGCCCTCGAGACCGCATGCACCTCGGCATGCGATGCGAGTGGTGAATGCGGTCGCTGAGGCGGGATGCTGCTCCTCTAACTTGGTTAGGAGTCCGAGCACATCCGTTCTTTGCTCCGTCGCCGTTGCCGCCAACCACACCAGCGCAAGCCTTGGCGAGAACTCGATTACTACTAGATTACCCTCCGGCGGTCGATAAAATCGACGGTGGAGGCCACAATCAGAGTCTCATCGGCCGCCAGCGGCGGCGTCCCATAACAACGGCGCCGCAACCGCGGCGAGGTGACAAAGCGCGAGCCGATGGCGGCAGACTTGCGGGTGCACCCACCGTACCTCCCCTTCCGAAGGCCAAGATCACCGACTCGCGGATCCACCTCGGCAGCGACTCCACAGCATCGTCCGGATCCGCGAGCTCGTCGCGACCAGCGCCAAGTTCTTCGAGCGGCAAGAAGAGGCCTTCGAACCCGTATCGGCGCCCGAAGAAGCGCCCGTCAATCGACCAGCGCCGGGCCTTGTCGATGTGCAGCGCCCGAAGAACCAGCGACTTGCCGTCTGCGGTGGGTTGCCCTGCGTTCACTCGTGAGCTGCGGCAAGTCCGGTGGCCGACAAGAAAAACTTCAAACCAGATGTGCGGAGAAATGCGGCGGCAGGACACCCATCGGAGTTCCTCGCATCTACACCATCGCGGTGCAAGCTGCGGGGGCGAGCGACAAGATCCTCGCCAACTACTTCCCTTGGTGCTCAAGCCAAGCGTCGGATCTTGGCTCATGCACTTGCCGGATGGCTCTATTTCTTCTTGGGCAGATTTGTGCCACCAGTTTGTTGGCGCCTTCACGGTGACCACAAGCCTCATGGCGAGAGTGATCTCCACCTGCTTGCCCGAAAGGAGGGGGAGTCTCTGCGCAAATTCATCGAGATTCAATCGAGTGCACTACAACATCCCAGGCGTGCACCCTGCTGCGGTGATCGGCGCATTCCATCGTAATGTACGAAATTGCAGGATGAGGAGGAGATGGCGATGTGCAAAGTGAAAGACGTCAGCGAGCTATCACGCCCTGGCCGACAAGTGTGCACGCTGAAGAAGGAAGAAGACTCGAGGAGAGAATGTGGCAGCAGAATCGGCGGTGAGGGATCGCCCGGCAAGGAATAGCCGTGGCGGAACAACAGGAGGAAGAAAAACCAAGAAGTACTAGTTGTCGAGCAGTCCGGCAAGGATGGTGCCGCCAACCAAGCCAAGGCCGGTGGCTCCGGCAAGGAGGTTACCGTTGACGCCGACCGCCAAGCTGTGGCGACGCCGACAAGCTGCAGCTCAACAAGCGATCTTGTAAAATCCACCGCACCAAGGGCCACGATCTCGAGCTGCAAGAAAGTTGAGCAGCTTGTTGAACTCTGAAAGCTGAATCGAACGGCGAGACAAGGAGAAAGCCCAAGAAGGTGCAGGTGCGGCAAGCAAGAAGATACCGGTCGGGGAGGGCGCGCAGCAAAGCCAAGCAGCGGCAAGGAGACAGACCTCCCGTGGCGCGACAAGGAAGAAGATGAAGATGAAGATGGCGAGGGCGATGAGGGCGATGAGGCTGATGAGCATTAGTTTCAAAAGGCAACAGAGGTCCTTTGCGTCGATGGTGGTGCGTCTCTGCATACCTCGCACCGCAAACTCAAGCAATGGATGCGTGAGGTCAATGCAGCAGAACTGTCCATAGAGTCACGCAAACCTCTGAAGTGGTCCAACCGCCCATCATTTTTGACATTGAGGATCACCCTGATCGCATCACTGCGGTCGGGTGTTTGCCGATGTTGGTCTCACCAACCATCCACAACCTGAAGGTCACAAAGATGCTGGTTGACGGCGGGGCCGGCCTAAATTTGATCTCCTCCGCAGTGCTCCAGAAGCTTCAAATCCCTGACAGCGAGCTCGAAGAAACTGGTACTTTCCAAGGAATCAACCCGGAAGGAGCAAGCCCAAAGGGAAGATCACGTTGCGGTAACATTGATGGCGAACTCAACTTCAGAACTGAGAGGTCACGTTTGGCGTCGCCGATTTCCCATTGCCCTACAATGGCATACTTGGCCGTCCAAAGACTCGCCAAGTTCATGGCCGCCTCTCATTATGCATACAACCTACTCAAGATGCCCGGCCCGATAAGCGTCATTTCTGTCCATGGCGACAAGAAAAGCGCACTTATCTCGCCGACAAGATTCTACGGGATGCAGCAGCCGCGACAGATAGCAAACCACTTACCGCTGAAGCTCCGGGCGAAGAAGAAGACCACTAGGTCCGGCAAAACACTGTTGCCCACTCGGCAAGCGCACCTCTTGGTGCTGCGCTACCGTCGAGGACGCACCATCGAGCTCCACCGACAAGGGCAACAAGGCGATGGCAGCTCCGCCAAAGACCAAGAAGGTGCCAGCCAAGGAGGGCGACACGGTGGTACCTTCACCATCGATGCCACGCTTGATCCTAAATAGGAAGGCGAGCTCGTTGCTTTCCTGCGGGCGAATGTCGGCGTGTTTGCATGGCAACCATCGACATCCCGGCGTTCCCGAAAGTAATTGAGCACCACCTAGCTGTCTGCCCTCACGCACGGCCCGTCAAGCAAGAGTTAGGAAGCAGCGTTGGGCGCCAAGAGTTCATAGCGAAGAAATCAAGAAATTGGAAGCAGCGGGGCTTGTCGGAGAGTCCTCCACCCCACGTGGTTGGCCAATCCGGTAGTGATACGCAAGGCTAATGGGAAATGGAGACTTTGTATTGACTTCACGGATGTTAATAAAGCTTGTCCCAGGACCCATTTCCCTTGCAGCGTATCGACCAGATTGTTGACTCCACGGTGGATGCGATCTGCTTTCATTTCTTGATGCATATTCAGGATATCATCGGATCTTCATGGCGAAGAGGATGAAGAAAACCGCATTCATCACACCATGTAGCGCGTCTTTGCTTTATACGGATGCCTTCGGTTTGAAGAATGCTGGTTCAACCTTTGCAAGGTAGTCCATGATGCTTTTGGACCTCGGATACACGAAGCGTAGAAGCTTACATGGATGACATAGTGGTCAAGAGCAAAGACAGAAACCTTGGTTCATGATTTAGATGAGGCGTTTGCAAACTTGCGCAAGATCAACCTCAAGCTCAACCCGAGAAGTGCGTGTTTGGAGTCCCTTCCGGCAAGCTTCTCGGGTTCTTTGTATCTCAGCGAAATTGAAGCCAATCCCGACAAGATCAAGGCCATTGAGCAGATTGAAGCACCAAAGCGCGTCAAGGATGTCGAATGCTTGCGGTTGCGTGGCTGCTCTCGGCGAGTTCATCTCTAAATCTGCTGAGCAGCGCCCCCCTTTTTCAAGATTTTGAAAAGGCAGGTCAATAAAATGGACTCGAAGCGGAGGCTGCTGCTGCAGAGACTTGAAGAGATACCTGTCCTCCGCTCCAATACTTGTCGCACCTAAGCCACAAGAGAAGTTGTTGTTGTATATAGCAGCAACCAATCAAGTGGTTAGTGCTGCGTTAGTAGCGGAGAGGGAGGCAGATGATGAGCCGGCAACCGAGGCAGGCGCATCCAGCGACAAGCAAGATGCTTCGCCGTCAAGCTCTGGTCCCGACAAGGACGGACCAGCGCAGGGTTGCGACAAGATACGGAAGAAGATGGTGCAGCGCCCAGTCTACTTTGTCAGTTCCCTTCTGCAGGGGGCTAGATCGAGGTACTCTGGTGTGCAGAAGCTGCTTTTCGGCCTCCTCATGGCCTCGAGAAAGCTGCGCCATTACTTCCAAGCACATGAGATAACAGTTGTCACTCGCTTTCCGCTGAAGAGGATATTGCAAAATCCAGAAGCAACAGGCAGGATTGTTGAGTGGTATTGGGCTGTCAAGCTTTGGTCTCAAGTTCAAAGCACTTCAACTATCGAGCAGGGCATTGGCAGAATTCATAGCAGAGTGGGCGGCAACGCAGGATGAAGAGATTCGAAGCGAGCATCCCGTCAAGGAGGCAAATAAAGAATGGCTGATGTACTTTGACGGTGCCTTCTCGCTGCAAGGCGCCCGGTCTTTGGCGTCTTGCTTATCGCACCCACCGGGAACACCTCAAATACATAGTCCAAATGCACTTTCCCAAGGAACAAGCAACAGATATCTGCAGAGTATGAAGGCTTGCTTGCGGTCTCGAGATTGCGGTGGACCTTGGGATTAAGAAGCTCATTGTCGGGGAGACTCACAGCTTGTCGTCCGCCAAGTAAATAAAGACTACGAGTCCGTTGATGGAAGCGTCGTCGATGAAGTGAGGAAGCTGGAAGAGCACTTTGAAGGCCTGCAAATGGAACACGTTCCAAAAGCAGAATGATATAGCTGATGGCCTCTCCAAATGTGCGCGCACTTAAGTTACACAATGGAACCAGGGATTTTGTGCTCAAGCTGACTCAGCCAACCGTGACACCATCAACAGGACGAGCAAGAAGAAAATTGGTTTCGGCGACTACTTTCCGGCGAGCTCTCTGAAGCCGCCGCCAAGAAGGTCCCCAAAACCAGCGCAAATATCAGCGAGGAGCAGTCTGCTCCGACAAACCATGCAGTTTGTATCGTTGAAGCAAGCGCTCCCGACAAGCTTAGCTCCGGCAAGCAGCGGGGATCATCGAGCTCCGCGGACCCGCAGGTCCTTGCCGTAGAAGCTGATGGTCCCGCAGTGATAGATGAGCCTTTAGTCCTTGTTGTCGAGCCACGAGGCTCCAACATGGGCACAGCAGATCGTCCATTTCCTTGAGACGGAGAACTTCCGAAGAGCAAGAAGAAGCGGAAAAAAGTAGCCCGGCGGTCAAATATGTACCAGTTTGTTGACAACATCACATGCATGAAGAAGACTCAGCGGAGTGAAATTGAAGTGTATTTGCGGGAAGATGGATGAAAGCTGTTGGCGGAGATACGGAGGCATATGTGGTCACCACATTGGCGCAAGAGCACTTCTTGGCAAGGCTTTCCGCAAGGTTTCTTCGGCGAAGCCCTCCAGGATGCAACCGCACAAGTAACCAAGTGTGAAGCGTGCAGTTCCATTCAAGACAGATACACCAGCCAGCTCAAGCTCTCCAGACGATCCCTTTATCCTGGCCCTTCTCGGTGCGGGGCTCGACATCCTCGGCCCCTTCCCGAGCTGTCGGGGCTTTGAATACTTATGCGTCGCAATCGACAAGTTCACAAAATGGCGAAGTGGAACCAGTGAGGAAGGTGACAGCACGATCGGCCGTCAAGTTCTTGAGTCAATTGTTTGCCGTTTGGGATTCCTAACGGATCATCACCGACAACGGCACACAGTTCACGAGTCGCACCTTCATGCGATGCGCCCGAATCTTGGCGCCAAGATCTGCTTTGCTTCCGTTGCTCATCCGAGAAGCAACGGTCAAGCAGAGAGGGCAAACGCTGAAGTGCTGCGAGGACTCAAGACCAGAACTTTCGACAAGCTGCACAAGTGCGGAAGAAACTGGATCGAGGAGCTGCCAGTGGTTCTTTGGTCGATCAGGACGACGCCAAATCGAGCCACTGGCCAGACACCCTTTGCTCTAGTCTACGGAGCAGAGTAGTTCTCCCCACGGAACTTCGTATCGGGTCACCTCGAGTGCTCGCTTATGATGAGCTTGAGCAAGAGCAGCTGCGACAAGATGACGCGCTGCTCCTCGAGGAAGATCGTCTTCAGGCTCCTGTATGAGCTGCTCGTTACCAGCAAGCTTTGTGTCGCTACCATAGCCGCAAAGTTAATGCGAAGCTTCGAGGAAGGCGACCTTGTTCTTGGCGCGTTCAATCCGCCAAGAATTCCAACAAGTTGGCCTTGAAGTGGGAAGGCCCTTATCGGGTAAAACGAGTCACTAGGCCAGGCGCTGTCATGCCTTGAGACCGAAGATGGCTTTCCGGTGAGCAATTCCTGGAACATAGAGCATCTTCGCAAGTTTTACCCATGAGGCGATTCTTGCGGAACCGTTCCGGCAACCACTCTTTATACAAGTCTTGCCGCTGTTGCATGTAATCCTTTGTACAAAGCCGGGCGCAGACCCGTGCATCGATAAAGCCTATGGTTGCGCACATTTTGTTAATACATGCTTTCATAATCATATATGCATGTGTTTACTAACATCTTGTGCAGCACCCGCACCCGATAGCGATAATAAGCTATTAGGCTCCATAACTTTCTTTTCTCTTCTTTCTTCTCAAACAAGGAGAAGGTTCATCCACCCACAAGTTAACAGGGGAAAGGAGGAAAGAATGGTGTGGGCCGACAAGCGTCGCTTCGAGGAACTGTCGCCTTGCGGAAAATGGACAACGAAAAAGCTAAGTTGCTAAGTTTAAACAGCCAGTTTAAAAACTTTTAAGTTATCTTCCTCGAGCGATGAGTACTTTGTATGGAAAACCTGTGCGCGGAGGAACCAAATCATGACTGGTCGCGCCCTTACTTTGTTTGAGTCCGCTCAACAACTTAAGTGAGCTGTGGCTAGTCCGCGACGAGGTTGCTTGTCGGTGGCGACCCGCCACGAGCTGCTGAAGTTCCGCTTTTCGGCGCTTCATGACAAGGGTGCTGCACCGCAAGTTTCCACGAAAGCGTGGGGTAAAAACATACAAGGGAAGAAATCAAGTAAAGGAAATAACATTGCATTCGATGGCCTCGGATAGTGTATATTACAAAAATAGCTTATCGCGGCACTAGCTAAATCGTTCTCGAACTGAAATAACAGCGAAGAGAAGGAAGGTGCGCCAACATCAAGCCCGACAAGCCGGAGTTGCCGGGGCTGCGGCAAGATTAGAGCTGCTTGGGGGCTGCGGCAAGCCGAGTTGCGGGGGCTGTGGTATCGAGATAAGCCTTTAAATCGTTTCTCAAACATCCCTCTTTCATTAAAAACATTCTTCTCGGATACGATGCGTGGAGAGTGAAAAACATGAAAGAGAGGATTACAAGTTCTTAAATGCGATAAGGCCGAAGGCTTACAAATTAAAAGATAAGATGCCGTGATCCCTTTTCTGTCCCTATCTTGAGGAGGTAGGTTAAGGAGGCGGGAAGGGCAAAGGCGCCTCTGCTGAGCTACAGTGCGAAAGGCACCAAGGGAACATGCCGGGGTTCTCCGAAGGCTTGACGGGGCGGCGGCGCGAAGCGGGGCTCGAGGCAGGCGGCGGGGCGTCGGCCGCTGTCGAGACTTGACGGCCTTGTCGCCATCCCTCTTCCCCTTCCGCAGCCTCCCTACGCCAGCCGCCCAAGGAGACGACCCCGGGGAGTTCAAGGAGCCGGCGACACGGATGATGGGGTCGCCGGTGACGCGCGGAGCGGCGCCCGGCAACTAGTTGGGCCCGCTACCCTCGTCGTCGCTGTCGCTCTCCTCCTCGCCACTCTCGCTCGAGGAGGAATCGTCGCTGTCGGAGGAGCTATCCACGCAGCACCTTGCCCGAGTGCCAAGATCCCCGAAGACCTTGACGGAGAGGAGGTCACCCTCCATTAACTTAAAATGGAGGGTAAACCCCGCCAGCAGGTTGTGGATGCGGGCGAACGTCTTCCACCCACGATCAAGATACATCACATTAGGGGCTGGGAATACAGCGCGACTCGCGTGCGCTAATCCCACAGCCCCTCATGTGCAATCTCAGCGTCTCGGCGGATCCGACTCCATCGCCATCGCGAACGGGCTGGAAGCGGAGGCGGCGACGAGGCGCCAGCGCGCAGCTTGACGAAGAACTTCGCAAGGTCGTCCCCGTATGGACCGCCCGGGGAGAGGAACCGCCCGGCGGCGCGGAGGCAACACGCCGCCCGCCGCCTCTTCCCCGAACGCCTCGAGCTCGTCCACGACCTCGCCCCCGGAGGGGAACCGCCAACGGAGGCGGAGACGGCGCACCGCCTCGTCCGCCTCTCCCTCGGGCACCTCGGCCTCGTCCACGACCTCGCCCCCTCCCTCTTCCCCTTGCGGATGGCTCTGCCACCCCGGGCGTGGGATTGGGAGGGGTGCGCTGTCTAGCTGCGACCCTCGCCGCCACCGATGGAGAACCAAGGTTCCCTTTCTCCATGGCGAATGGGAGAAAGGGAAGCAGAAGCTGAAGAAAAGAAGGGATGGGAGAGTGCGGGCTTCTGCGCTCCCCTTCCGCCCTTCCTAAAAGAAGCAAGGTGGGGGCTCGGCCGCCCCGCTCGGCGAATCAAGGCACAGGAAGAGCGGGGAATCGGGACAGACCTGCTGCCTCTGCTCTGGCAGCCCGTTTCCCACTTCCACCGCCCGTGACCCAGTGCATGGGAACCACGTGGCGGAGATGCAGAATCGAGGCGACAGATGAGGCGACCTCGCCGCCGCCCACTTCACCCACGACACCACAATTAGCGCGTGCCGTTCTGAGAGGCAGCGTAGGCGCGTGCCGTTCGTGGGAGGCGTGGTGGGTCCAAGGCAAATAACGGCGTAATCAAGACCACGCGCGCCCGTGCACTGTTTTGGGCCTGGCCCATGAGCTTAGCGCCGTGTGTGCCCAGGCAGGGGCACTGTCGGTGTACTAGAGTAGGGGTACCCTAGTACCCCGAACTCGTCTGCAGACGATTCAGCGCCCACACGAGGCTGGCTTGATGGCCACCAAGATCTCGGCGGCTCCTTTGGAGCCATTCAAAACAAAGCAGTCAAGACCCGACAAGAGGAGCTTGCGGGAAGGCCAACCAGGCGCAAAGGAAAACAAGGCCCGGCAAGAGGAGCTTGCCGGCAAGGCTGGCGGCGCTGAACCCCCAAAGCGCGACAAGGTTCCCTTGTGACAAAGGCGCTTGCCGGCGGGCGACCTCTTCATCTCCGCTCCAGCTCACCCGCCAGCGTGTCACCACGGGCTCTCCCAAGCACGCGTGTCGACGGGCTGTGCAGCTGCGGGGAGTAGCGACAGAGCAGCGCGACAAGCTACCATCATGGCGGATGGGCGCGCACTTAACGGTCCTGTTACCTGTTCGGGCGGCCGAGGCGGGCATTGATGACCCTTGTCCCTTGCCGTCGAGTTAGGTATAGATTACTGTACACTGTACAAAGCGGTGTACCGACCCAGGTTTTACCATTGTAACCTTGTCTACTTGCCACATGTGGTGACCCCTTGTGCCTATAAAAGGAGGCCGAGGGCAGCGTAGAAGGGGTTCGGCTGGTTTCGGTCCAGCTCGACAGCTCATCACATTCGAGGCTAGGTTTTGTAGCCCGCATTGCTCCCTAGCAAGAGGAGAAGATAATCCACAAAGCAGCAGTAGGAGTATTATCTCTCCGGAGAGCTCCGAAGCTGGGTAAAAACCCTCTCGTGTGCATCGCCTCGATCCGCTCTTTGCACAATCTCCGCCCCCCTCCGAACCACAAAGGGACCCAGATCCCGTAGGTGCTCGTGGGGCACGATCAGTTCTTCCCCCGACATCTTCGGCGACACGGATGATGGGGTCGCCGGTGACGCGCGGAGCGGCGCCCGGCAACTAGTTGGGCCCGCTACCCTCGTCGTCGCTGTCGCTCTCCTCCTCGCCACTCTCGCTCGAGGAGGAATCGTCGCTGTCGGAGGAGCTATCCACGCAGCACCTTGCCCGAGTGCCAAGATCCCCGAAGACCTTGACGGAGAGGAGGTCACCCTCCATTAACTTAAAATGGAGGGTAAACCCCGCCAGCAGGTTGTGGATACGGGCGAACGTCTTCCACCCACGATCAAGATACATCACATTAGGGGCTGGGAATACAACGCGGACTCGCGTGCCGCTAATCCCACAGCCCCTCATGTGCAATCTCAACGTCTCGGGCGGATCCGACTCCATCGCCATCGCGAACGGAGCTGGAAGCCGGAGGCGACGACAGGCGCCCAGCGCAGCTTGACGAAGAACTTCGCAAGGTCGTCCCCGTATGGACCGCTGCGGGAGAGGAACTGCCCGGCGGGGCGGAGGCAACACGCCGCCCGCCCGCCTCTTCCCGAGCGCCTCGAGCTCGTCCACGACCTCGCCCGGGGAAACGCTAACGAGGCGGAGACGGCGCACCGCCTCGTCCGCCTCTCCCCCGGGCTCCTCGGCCTCGTCCACGACCTCGCCCCCTCCCTCTTCCCCTTGCGGCTGGCTCTGCCACCCCGGGCGTGGGATTGGGAGGGGTGCGCTGTCTAGCTGCGACCCTCGCCGCCACCGATGGAGAACCAAGGTTCCCTTTCTCCATGGCGAATGGGAGAAAGGGAAGCAGAAGCTGAAGAAAAGAAGGGATGGGAGAGTGCGGGCTTCTGCGCTCCCCTTCCGCCCTTCTTAAAAGAAGCAAGGTGGGGGCTCGGCCGCCCCGCTCGGCGAATCAAGGCACAGGAAGAGCGGGGAATCAGGACAGACCTGCTGCCTCTGCTCACAACGGCCCAGTTTCCCACTTCCACCGCCCGTGACCCCGAGTGCATGGGAACCACGTGGCGGAGATGCAGAACTGAGGCGACAGATGAGGCGACCTCGCACGCCGCCCACTTCACCCACGACACCACAATTAACGCGTGCGTTCTGAGAGGAGCGCGGTAGGCGCGTGCCGTTCGTGGGAGGCGTGGTGGGTCCAAGGCAAATAACGGCGTAATCAAGACCACGCGCGCCAGTGCACTGTTTTGGGCTGGCCCAACATGAGCTTAGCGCCTGTGTGGCCCAGGCCGGGGCTCTGTCGGTGTACTAGAGTAGGGATACCCTAGTACCCCGAACTCGTGCCGCAGACGATTCAGCGCCCACGGCAGGGCTGGCTTGATGGCCACCAAGATCTCGGCGGCTCCTTTGGAGCCATTCAAGAACAAAGCAGTCAAGACCCGGCAAGAGGAGCTTGCGGAAGGCCACTCAGGGCACAAAGGAAAACAAGGCCCGGCAAGAGGAGCTTGCCGCGAAGGCTTGGCGGGCGCTGAACCCCAAGCGCGACAAGGTTCCCGCCATTGTGACAAGGCGCTTCCGGGCGGCGACTCTCTTCATCTCCGCTCCAGCTCACCCGCCAGCGTGTCACCACGGGTCTCTCCCAAGCACGCGTGTCGACGGGCTGTGCAGCCAGCGAGGGAGTAGCGACAGAGCAGCGACAAGCTACCATCGTGGCGGACGGGCGCGCACTTAACGGTCCTGTTACCTTGTTGGGCGGCCGAGGCGGGCATTGATGACCCTTGTCCCTTGCCGTCGAGTTAGGTATAGATTCTTGTACACTGTACAAAGCGGTGTACCAACCCAGGTTTTACCATTGTAACCTTGTCTACTTGCCACATGTGGTAACCCTTGTGCCTATAAAAGGAGGCCGAGGGCAGCGTAGAAGGGGTTCGGCTGGTTTCGGTCCAGCTCGACTTAGTTCATCACATTCGGGCTAGGTTTTGTAGCCCGCATTGCTCCCTAGCAAGAAGAAGATAATCCACAAAGCAGCAGTAGGAGTATTATCTCTCCGGAGAGCTCCGAAGCTGGGTAAAAACCCTCTCGTGTGCATCGCCTCGATCCGCTCTTTGCACAATCTCCGCCCCCTCCGAACCACAAAGGGACCCAGATCTCGTAGGTGCTCGTGGGGCACGATCAGTTCTTCCCCCGACATTGGCGTTGTCATTCTCTTGTCCTGGTGGAGAAGGAGGTCGTTGACGTTCATCTTGATGCACTTCCTCGTTTTCTTTATCTTGGTATGTCCCACTTGTGGATGCTTCCGTATCAACTCTTGGTTCACCTTGTCGTGAAGTAGAAGCTTCCACTTGAATAGACGAGGTACGCTCCTTCACCTCCATTGGACGGACCTTGCCAATAGACAAGTCTTGGATTGCTTCCGAAGGGTCTTTGTCTCCTACATCAATTGGCAATTGCTCGGTGAGGAGCTCGTATGTCGTCTTGCCGAGTAGCTTGTGAAGATACAAGCGATTTGTTGCATGACAAGCTGTCTCAACCGCTTCTGCCCAAAAGTGCTTCGGTGTCTTGTACTCATCAAGCATCGTTCTCGCCATTCGATGGCGCCGGTTCTTCCTCTCAACAACTCCATTTTGTTGAGGTGTGTACGTAGCCGAGAACTCGTGTGAAATCCCTTCTTCGTCAAGAAAGGTGTCCACATTTGCGTTCTTGAACTCCGTTCCATTGTCGCTGCGAACCTTCTTGATCTTCACTTCAAATTGATTTTGGGCCTTTCTAGCGAAGTTTTTGAAGATCTTTTGGACCTGCGATTTATCATCGAGAAAGAACACACACGTAAATCTTGAAAAATCATCAACTATAACTAAACCAAAAGAATTTCCACCGAGCCTCTTGTAGGAGTTGGGACCAAAGAGATCCATGTGAAGTAGCCCGAGTGGCCTCTTTGTGGTCATGATGTTCTTCACGGGATGCCTTCCTCCAACCTGTTTACCTGCTTGACAAGCACTGCAAAGTCTATCCTTATCAAATATGACATCGTTAACTCCAAGGATATGAATCGCTTTAATAAGCTTGTCAAGGTTTCTCATGCCAACGTGACCTAATCGTCTAAGCCATAACCAACCTTTTGAGGATTTAGCAATGAAGCAAGTTTTAGGTTGAGCCTTTTTAGTGAAATCAACAATGTATAGATCACCTCTACGCACACCGGTAAAGACCATTTTATGATTGTCTCGACGAAACACTTGGCAATCAATTTCAGTAAATAGGACATTGAAACCGAAATCAGCAAGTCTAGATACTGAAAGTAAGTTGTAGCCAAGAGATTCAACGAGCATGACATTTTGAATGGAGCTATCATGTGAGATGGCCACCTTACCGAGGCCAACCACCTTACCCTTTGAGTTGTCACCAAAGGTGACAAACTTTCGAGGACTATCATTATCAGCAAGCTCACGAAACATGTCTTTATCTCCGGTCATGTGATCGGTACATCCACTGTCAAGAACCCATTCCTTTCCTCCTGACACATATCCCCGAAGATTTGCCATAAGACCAAAGTGTCTCATTGCATCATCAAGATTGAAGTCACTATCATCAGCAATAGACTTATAGAGAATTTCATCTAGATTTTTCAAGGAATAATTTGGAAAGCGTTCCTCAAGAAATTTCCATATAGTGTAGGCACACTCAAAAGTAGGCAAGATTCTAATCAAGTTTCTAGGCAAGCCTCTAGTGATAAGATTAACAGTTCTAAGATTCCTAGTCATGTCAATAGATTCATCAAGGGTAGGATGCATAGGATCAACATGAGGATCACAAGGGCTAGCAATGTACTTGTTCAAATTATATTGATTGAAAATTACAAGCATCTCATTTTTCCACTCATGAAAATACTCTCCATCAAGAATAGGCACTCTATGACTAAGACTCCCCAAAGTAGACTCATCCATCTTCCTCCAATGGTGATTAAACGAAGGCAATGGAGACCAAAGCTCTGATACCACTTGTAGGAACTTGAGAAGAGGTGTCTAGAGGGGGGATTAGACACTAAGTACCAAAGTTGCAATTTTTAACCTTATTAAAGTTCAAGTGGAGTTTAGGCACAAGTTTAACTTTTTCAATACATAACAAGCAAGCATGCAATGAGTATATGAGCAGCGGAAAGTAAAGCATGCAACTTGCAAGAAAGTAAAGGGAAGGGTTTGGAGGATTCAAACGCAATTGGAGAGACAGATGTTTTTGGCGTGGTTCCGATAGGTGATGCTATCGTACTTCCACGTTGGTGGAGACTTCAACCCACGTAGGGTAACGGTTGCGTGAGTCCACGGAGGGCTCCACCCACGAAGGGTCCACGAAGTAGCAACCTTGTCTATCCCACCATGGCCGTCGCCCACGAAGGACTTGCCTCACTAGCGGTAGATCTTCACGAAGTAGGCGAGCTCCTTGCCCTTACAAACTCCTTGGTTCAACTCCACAATCTTGTCGGAGGCTCCCAAGTGACACCTAGCCAATCTAGGATACGCCACTCTCCAAGAAGTAACAAATGGTGTGTTGATGATGAACTCCTTGCTCTTGTGCTTCAAATGATAGTCTCCCCAACACTCAACTCTCTCTAATAGGATTTGGATCTGGTGGAAAGAAGATTTGAGTGGAAAGCAACTTGGGGAAGGCTAGAGATCAAGATTCATATGGTAGGAATGGAATATCTTGGTCTCAACACATGAGTAGGTAGTTCTCTCTCAGAAATAGGATGCTTTGGAAGTGTAGGTTCAGTCTGATGGCTCTCTCCACGAACGAAGAGGAGGTGGGGGTATATATAGCCTCCACACAAAATCTAACCGTTACACACAATTTACCAATCTCGGTGGGACCGAATCAACAAACTCGGTCAGACCAATTTTAGTAAACCTAGTGACCGTTAGGGTTTTCGGTGGGACTAACTTGCATCTCGGTTGGACCGATATGGTTCGGGTTAGGGCATAACATAATCTCGGTGAGACTGATTACACAAACTCGGTGAGACCGATTTTGGTAATTAGCTAACCAGAGAGTTGGTCAGGCAAACTCGGTGGGACCGATTTGCTCTTTTCGGTGAGACCGAAATGTTACAAAAGGGAAATAGAGAGTTTACGTTGCAATCTCGGTGGGACCGATCCGCTCTTTCGGTGAGACCAAAAAGTTACGAAAAGGAAAGAGAGAGGTTACAATCCCATCTTGGTGAAACCGAGATCCCTATCGGAAGAACCGATTTGCCTAGGGTTTGTGGCAGTGGCTATGACATATGGAATCGGTGGCGCCGGATAGGAAGAATCGGTGAGACCGATTTTGGCTTTAGGTTTAGGTCATATGTGGATGTGAGAAAGTAGCTAAGGGTTTTGGAGCATATCACTAAGCACATGAAGCAAGAGGCTCATTAAGCAACACCTCATCCCTCCTTGATAGTATTGGCTTTTCCTATAGGCTCAATGTGATCTTGGATCACTAAAATGTAAAATGAGGAGTCTTGAGCTTGAAGCTTTAGCCAATCCTTTTGTCCTTAGCATCTTGAAGGAGTTCCCACATCCTTTAGTCCATGCCACTCCATTGTTGAACTTATCTGAAACGTACTAGATAAAAGTGTTAGTCCAACAAGAGATATGTTGACATTAATTACCAAAACCACCTAGGGAGCACTTGTGCTTTCAGTCGCGAATCTCCCCGGCAATGGCACCAGAAATGGCTCGTTGCTGGGAGTCAAATCTTGACTTGACTTGGCGCGAATCTCCTCGGCAACGACGCCAGAAATCCTTCTTGCTACCTCTTGAGCACTACGTTGGTTTTCTCTTGAAGAGGAAAGGGTGATGCAGTAAAGTAGCGTAAGTATTTCCCTCAGTTTTTGAGAACCAAGGTATCAATCCAGTAGGAGATCACGCACTAGTCTCACGCACCTACACAAACAAATAAGAACCTCGCAACCAACGCGATAAAGGGGTTGTCAATACCTTCACGGTCACTTACGAGAGTGAGATCTGATAGATATGATAAGATAATATTTTTGGTATTTTTATGATAAAGACCCAAAGTAAAATAAACGGTAATAAAAATAGCTAAGTGTTGGAAGATTAATATGATGGAAAATAGACCCGGGGGGCATAGGTTTCACTAGTGGCTTCTCTCAAGAGCATAAGTATTACAGTGGGTAAACGAATTACTGTCGAGCAATTGATAGAATTGAGCATAGTTATGAGAATATCTAGATATGATCATGTATATAGGCATCACGTCCGTGACAAGTAGATCGAAACGATTTTGCGTCTACTACTATTACTCCACACATCGACCGCTATCCACCATGGATCTAGAGTATTAAGTTCATAACAACAGAGTAATGCTTTAAGTAAGATGACATGATGTAGAGGGATAAACTCATGCAATATGATATAAACCCCATCTTTTTATCCTCGATGGCAAAAATAAAATATGTGCCTTGCTGCCCCTCATCCTTTGGGAAAGGACACATAAGATTGAACCCAAAGCTAAGCACTTCTCCCATTGCAAGAAAGATCAATCTAGTAGGCCAAACCAAACTGATAATTCGAAGAGACTTGCAAAGATAACCAATCCTACATAAAAGAATTCAGAGGAGATTCAAATATTGTTCATAGATAATCTTGATCATAAACCCACAATTCATCGGACCTCGACAAACACACCGCAAAAGAAGATTACATCGAATAGATCTCCAAGAAGATCGAGGAGAACTTTGTATTGAGATCCAAAGAGAGAGAAGAAGCCATCTAGCTAACAACTATGGACTCGAAGGTCTGAGGTAAACTACTAACACATCATTGGAGAGGCTATGGTGTTGATGTAGAAGCCCTCCGTGATCAATGCCCCCTCGTGGGCGCGGAAAAAGGCCCCAAGATGGGATCTCATGGAGTGCGAGAAGGTTGCGGCGGTGGAAATAGGGTTTTGGCTCCGTGTCGATGTTTCGGGTATATGGGTATATATAGGAGGAAGAAGTACGTCGGTGGAGCAACATGGGCCCCATGAGGGTGGAGGGCGCGCCTGAGGGGGGGGGGGGCCCCTGCCTCGTTCTCTCCTTGTTGATTGCTTTACATAGACTCCAAGTCCTCTGGATCATGTTTGTTCCGAAAATCACGTTCCCGAATGTTTCGTTCCATTTGGACTCCGTTTGATATCCTTTTCCTTCGAAACACTGAAATAGGAAAAAGAACAGCAATTCAGGCTGGGCCTCCGGTTAATAGGTTAGTCCCAAAAATAATATAAAAGTGTATAGTAAAGCCCATTAAACATCTAAAACATTATATAATATAGCATGGAACAATAAAAAATTATAGATACGTTGGAGACGTATCAGTATGAACAAATGCTCCGCCTAGAGCATATGTGTTTGAGATGGAGTCTCAGTGTGTGTGTGTGTGGGGGAGAGAGAGAGAGAGAGAGAGAGAGAGAGAGAGAGATGGAGTCTTAGTGTGTGCGCGTGTGTGTGATGGAGTCTTATTGTGTGTGTATGTGCGTGTTTGTGTGTGTGTGTGTGGGTGGGTGGGTGGGTGCGTGTGTGTGTGTGTGTGTGTGTGTTTGTGTGTGTGTGAGTCGGTGTGGGTGTGTGTGTGTGTCCCGGGGTCCTCGGTGGCAGATGTAATTTAAGTGTGCATGGCTTCATCATAGAGAGGTGATGTGTATGGCGAGAGGCCACCAGCGATGGGGTGCGAGAGAAAATGCTCGTAGAGAGGCAAGAGAAGGTGTGCGCGCGTGAGAGTAGTCGACATTGAGAGAACGTGTTTGTTCGGGAGACACCGAGGAAGACTACTATATATCGATGGTGCATGTAGGCGGGAATTAAACAAAGGGATGGTCTTATTGGTTTCGGGGATATAGGGGAAGAGTGAGAGGGGGTAGCTACAAGGAGATTGTTAAGTGTGAGTGTGTGTTTTACCCATCCAGGCGGAAGTTATGTGCACACAAGAAGAGAACGATTTGATGTGGCGTTAGGGTTGAGGGTAATTAACTACATATGGAGACATAGAGACCTTCAACGTGCATGTATGAGAGGTATACATGTATACGAGGGATGTGTGTGTGTGCGCGCGTGAATGATCGAGATAAAAGAAAGAAGACATAAGTCATAAGCTAAGATCAACGACATGGGAGAGACAAATCGGTATGACAATATGCATGCATGCGAGAATCCAGGGAAGAAGGCCCGACAATTGAGCATGTGTTTTTGTCTTTAAGAGATAGTGGCGTGGGCTGGAGCATGCATCTATGGCGAGCAAAGGGAGTGAGGCACAACGATTGTGCAAAAGAGATCAACCTATAAATGAAAGAAGGTTGATGGAGAAACATATAAATAGAAAGATAAAGATGCTAGCTAGTGTGCGTTAGAGATAGGAGTCGAGTGGATCAGAAGGCTGAGTTATGGGTGTGGGTGTGAGAGAGATGAAGAAAGGGTGCATGTGACTCACATACAAACAAATATCGGAGAGAAATGAGATCCCGAGAGACGGAGTTTTGTGTCTGCGAGAGAGAAAGATATTTCAAAACGAGAGTGATAGCTAGAGAAACATATGAGGGAACACAAGATATCTCTAGGGAGAGAGAGTGTGTGTGAGCGACATACAAGAGAACAGTGGAGAAATATGAGACCCTGGGAGACAGAGTTTGTGTTTGTGTGTGAGAAAGAGATATTTAAGAGGAAGAGTCGTAGGTTCTCATACCTAAGGAGCGAAAGACATCTCTGTATGAGGGGTGTGCGAGTGGCACAGGGGGAATAGTAGAGAGAAATGAGACCCGGAAGACAAAGTTTTGTGTTTGTGTGAGAGAAAGAGATTCCACATGGAGAATCATAGTTAGAGACACATAGCGAGGAGCGAGATATACTTAGAGAGAGATAGAGTGATGAAGGTCGAGGGAGAGAGTACCGTCAGTGTGTTACGAAGATAAAAGATCATTGTCGACACATAGGTAGCACGAGAGATACCCGAGAGACGATGAACGCGTATAGGTCTAGAGAGATAGTCCTATATAAGCATGAGTGATAGTTATATGAGATGAATATCTGGATTAAATGGGATTCAAATATTTAAACTGGAGATCACGACATCGATAATTTCATAACGCAAATTGGTGTATCAAACATGCATATTCATTTGAATTTGGGGACACGTGTAATGTTATATAGTTCATCATTATTGGTGATCCATAGATTCTTTAATTAGAAACAATGCATGCTTTATATGCAATTAATGTCTAAACGGGATTACACTATATGTTGCGTGTGTGAAACACATTATACATGTTTGAGAAGTAAAAAACCGCATGAAACACACATTAATTGGAGGCGATGGCGAGGAATGCATACATTGGATTTCAACTAAAGTGGTTTCAAATATTTGAAAATCCAAATTGATGGATACAACCTTATTAATCTGAGATCATGCCATTTGTAAACCATATTTATGTATAAAGGGTGTTGTGCTTTTGAAAGTATATATAAAAAATGATGTATATAGAATTTTATTCCATTCGAAAATGGGTCCCGCCCGAAAAAATAGAATACAAACGGGATTCGAATTGAGTTGGCACAGTAAACATGCACTCTGCAAAATTTGAACGAAGCGGGGAAAGTCGCAGTAACCACCCAAAACCAAAATCTGTGAGATGGAAATTACTACTGCCTATCGCTGCCATGCAAAGCCTATCTGCTCCATTTCTAGAGTTTCAATAGGGGTAGGTTTGTAGTTTTACTAAAACATGACATAACCGTCTCTCACCCGGATTCATACACGGTGGGTGCCAAAACATAGTGTGTCCTCGCCGAAATCGACTCCCTCCCCGACTCATACACGGTCGGCGCCAAAAACAAACTCTCGTCGGCAAATATTCGGTGTATGCGAGATTACCGTCCTATCCCCAACCGACTAATATTGTTGTGATGTAGGAAATTTGAAACGGGGGCTAAGTTTGTAAATTTCCCCGCATTTGAGACAAGTGCGCCCTGAAGACATGGTTCCTCCCTTCCTCTCCACCTTCATTTCCCCATTCGTACTCCATGGGCGCCAAAACACCCTCTCCACCCTAGCCTCCTCCGTCCGCCACCCCATCCACCACCGTCCTCCTCCACCATGCCGGAGCTGATACCCCGACGCCGCCGTCCATTACAAGAGATTGACCTCTCTCATCCACGGCTTTGGACCGGGATCCTTGCATCTCGTCCTCTCGCTTCATCCCCGCCGTCGTCCACCTTGCCGGCGCCACTCCTACGACCATCTCGTCCACCGTGCCCCGACGCCACCGTCTACCCTCCTAGATCTGCTTCCACGCCGCCGACAGCCATCGCTACCGCAGCACCATCAAATTCTCAGCAGATGCATACACGACGCCGCACCAGAGGCAGTACTCTTTCGTATCTGCTCAACTTATTTATCGCGGCAAGAAAATAAATCACCACTGCTTTACTCTGATTTCTTGTCCATCACTTACTTGCTAGTTGAGAGCAAACATTGGTTGCGAAGTTGCCTTTGCCCGGTTTGCACCTTCAGATCCGCCATGGCACGCTCAACACTATACTCCCAATGCTTATGGTTTTGCCCTTTTATATTCCACACTAGTTAAATCACAGTAGACTAAATTTCAAAATTGGGTCAGTCAATTTTTCAGAGCTCGCCGGAGTTCGCCACTGCGAGCGAAGGCGCTCGGTGGGGACTTTGGTTGTGGGGGCGGTGGTGGGGCCTCGTCGAGCGAAGAAAACTTGATGCGGGTGGGGAAGCGGTGGGGGTGGGGTGGTGGAGGAACACAAAGTGGTGGGGCGGTGGTCGGCCGGCCCATGCGATGTTACAGTATGGGAAGAATCAGAGACGAGGAAGAAGAAGGGTTAGGAGACATAGGATCTTCATCCAACCGCCTGAAATGGTCGACTGACCCAAATGACAAAAGTCACGCGACTTGCATGCAGACATGCCTTTATATTCAGTACCATCATCGTACCTACTTAGCACTGCTCCTGAACCCATCAAGCTAAACAACGTGCCACTCATAATTCCAAACTTGTTGCTCAAGTACGAATCTGATATGATGCTGATATTACTAGAACAGATAACATTTAATTTATCAGCTAATGTTCCTACTTTACTTTCAAAAAAGCACGTGCACCACATATAGAGAGACATCAGGGAGTTGCTTTCTTAATGCGCTCTGGTTCATCATGTGTGAGCACTGAGCAACGAACATTTTATTATCCAAAATATGTTTGCTCTTCTTTAGCATGTTCCTCTTCCGTTCTTCTTTAATAAGTACTCTCTCCGTTCCTAAATACAAGTCTTTGTATAGATTCCACCATGGACTACATATGGAGCAAAATGAGTGAATTTACACTCTAAAATGTATTTGGATACATCTGTATGTGATCCATAGTGGAAATCTCTACCAAGACTTATATTTTGGAACGGAGGGAGTATGATAGTAGTACAGTATGTTCCTTGTAGTGAAGATGAGCAGGGACATTTGCAGTGTAGAGGTCTATATAGTCGGTTGGTATGGACACTTTAAACTCTTTGGGCCTCTTTGATTCGTAGGATTTTGTAAACATGGGAATAGGATTTGTAGTGGCCAGCCCACTTGAATCCTATAAGAATAGCAAGGAAATGCGGGAGCTGTGTAGCCTTTGAGAGTTACATGATATTAACATGATCCGCACCTTCAGTTGAAGAGAGCCGGTATCCGAAGCCTTTCTAGCCGTCTCGCAATACTAGCACATATATTCCAGCAAGTTCCACTTTGCTGATTTTACTCGATGCTTACGGTTTTCCGTTATATCTACACTATGATCTATGTAGCTGCTTTGTGTCGCACTAGCAGCAGTCCACTCTTGAAGCTAAACACCAAAATGACTTACAAAATTGGCACCAAGGCATTGAGTGCCATTCGGATGCAATGAAACTCATCGCTCCCCACTGTTGACTCTTGTTCGAATATGATCCTAATGACTCTTGTTCAAAATTGCCACATATAGAGACAGACATGGAATTGCATTTCTTTGGCCAGGATTCATCATGAGTGGGCAACCAGCATTGTATGCAATTAAGCGGAACCTCAAGAATATGCTTCCTCTTCTGTTCTTTAACGTGTTCCTCTTTTGTTATTCTGTATTTAGTACATATAGTATGTTCCTTGTCAGGGAGGGGAGCAGGGACATCTGCAGTCAACAGTTGATAGAGCTGGCATGTACTTGATCGATAGGCTTTCAATTACTAGCGGCAATACAACACCGTATTTTCAAGCCAGTTCCACTTTCCCGATTTATATATCGTGATTATGGTGTACCCCTTTTATGTACACTATGATCTGCCTAGTTCTTTGTGTGCTCTTGTTATCATGGTTTGGCAATAAACTCTCTACAACTGAGATGTTTTGAACCTATCATCTGCCAACTATCCTTACTTCTGGAGCCTATTTTTTGTGTACTTGTGCCAGATTATATAAATGCACGCACCATATTACAGCACACATGAGCTCTCTCATCAGAATCCAGTGATAGCACACAAGTGTTTACAGGGGCGCCCCTATATTAGAATATCCTCTGCATTATAAAGATAATCTCACAACTATTTATGTTTTCATGGTTCTCAGATATTATACATAATTACAGTAAATATAAGAATCCGCGCATCAGAAGAATATTATGGAACACTGCAATGACTTACAAAATTGGCACCAAGGCATTGAGTGCCATTCTGGATGCAATGAAACTCATACGCTCCCCACCTGTAGATTCTTGTTCAGAATATGATCCTAATGACTATTCTAACCTCGAGGAGTCAAAGGCAGATGGCCTGTCATGTTCACCCATCAAGGTGCCTGCTCTAATTTGGCAAGGTTTTATTGATTGCGTGTATCTTGCATATGTTGTCTTGCATTTCTTCTACTTTGTTGCACCGCCATCTGCTTAGTTTACTCATCATATATGTCGAGATGCCATGCCCATCCATTATCCATACATATTCCATCTGTCATCATACCATGTTTTTTCACTCAAATGTTGTTCTTGTGCATCGACATCAAAAGGAAGAGGGTGATTGCGAACCTGAAGGAGCACCAGCAAAGTCCTCGGCGTGGTTGTGCCGGAGAAATCGACAACACACCCACTTATATTGGTTGTACAACCAAGGACACAAAACGTAGGACCAACTCCAGCAGACTGTACCCATACTTCACTAGCCACACCACTAGCCCCACCACACAGGACATGCACTCCAGCAAAAGGTATGCCGATTTCAGTTGCCATAGCACCAGTCGTACCATAGAAAAATCCCACTCCAGCAAAAAGTGCAGCAAGTCCACCAGCCGAAGACCTATCCCAACTGCAGAGACGGCCAATTCCTGCAGATTGGAACCCCATTCCAGTTATTCCCAGTTTAAAAGACAATGCTTTCAATGTTGTTAGGGACTACGTGCATATATTCCCATCATTGGAAGATTATAGTGAAGACAAGCACCATTTGCACATCTTCCTGTCCACTTACGTGTAAGTGCTATTATTCATGGTGATTATTTTCCTGTTTTCTGCTGATTGAACACATGAATGATTTACATTACATTGTTGTAAGTAGGCGAGGGTCAATCTGGATAGTCATGACGAGCAAAGCTTGCTTGCGCTTTTCAAGGAAGCATTGCAGCAGTATTGGTGTTACCTGAGGAAATCACACTTTGATGGCAAGTCTATAAACGAATTTCTGGTGAAGTCTCCTATGCTAAATTTAGAAGACATTGAATGGAAAAACCTTGTTATGCACTGGTCTCGTTCTGAGGATGAGGTACTGTCTATGATATCGCATGACAATTTGAACTTCTACTTTTCCGCATGTGCCTTACGGATCTTTTTTGCAGGAAATCTGCTCGAAAAAGAATTCCGGTTAGAAAAGAACGACAGGATATTGCAAATATGCTGCCCGCTGCTTTGCTCTTGTTAGTACCTGTTGTCTTGTATCACTTTACTTGCATACATACCTTGTTCATTATGTGACAGCAGTATGCATGATAGCTTGCTTATCAATTGTTCGCTCCAAATTATCTGATATGTATGAATGGTTACATTAGTGTAGAATATATCCAATGGCAATGAAATTTTTTAGCTCTGCATTGTTCTTGTAAGTACCTGCAGTCCTTTATCAGTGTACTTATATTGACAGGTAGTTGTTCATGTACCATAACTCTGCAGCTTATTTTCCTTTGCCCTCCATTTTGTACACATAAGATCTATATTTACTCTTACCATAAGGTTGGATAACACCGATGGTACTGAAGAAGTTTAGCTCTGCATTGCTCTTGGCTGTACCTTTTGCCTGTATCGTTGTACTTACATTTATAGCTACTTGGTTATGTAGCATCACTCTTCATCTTATCTTAAATATTCTCCATTTTTTTCTTATATTGTCACATCTATATTTACTCTTAACAAAAGGTAGAATAAATATGAAGAAGATTCTGTGGTAAACTTCTTGAATTGCCCCCCCATCAGCATGGACAAGGGCTTTATAGAGCCTGCCTTCACCAATAATGTAAGTTTGTCCTTCTCAAGCCTTCAAACTTTGTTGTGTATATTTGGTTAGGCATGACTGCAACAACTGTTTATTTTTTGTGTTTGCATCAAATTACATGTTTAAAGTTTATGATGTACTCCAGTTCTGAAAGCACAAGTGCTCCCTAGGTGGTTTTGGTAATTAATGTCAACATATCTCTTGTTGGACTAACACTTTTATCTAGTATGTTTCAGATAAGTTCAACAATGGAGTGGCATGGACTAAAGGATGTGGGAACTCCTTCAAGATGCTAAGGACAAAGGATTGGCTAAAGCTTCAAGCTCAAGACTCTTCATTTTACATTTTAGTGATCCAAGATCACATTGAGTCTATAGGAAAAGCCAATACTATCAAGGAGGGATGAGGTGTTGCTTAATGAGCCTCTTGCTTCAAGTGCTTAGTGATATGCTCCAAATACCCTCAACTACTTTCCCACTTCCACACATATGTCCTAAAACCTAAAGTCAAACTCGGCCCCACTGATTCTTTCTATCCGGCGCCACCGAGTTTTGATGTCTTAGACACTGCCACAAACCCTAGGAAAATCGGTTCTACCGATAGGGATCTCGGTCTTACCGAGATGGGATTGTAATCTCTCTGTGTATGTCCATTATCAAAATCGGTCTCACCGAGTTTGAGAAATCGGTACTACCGAGATTACAATGCAAACTTTCTGGTTGACTCATTACCAAAATCGGTCCCACTGAATTTGAGTAATCGGTCTCACCGAGTTTGCCTGACCAACTCTCTGGTTAGCTAATTACCAAAATCGGTCTCACCGAGTTTGTGTAATCGGTCTCATCGAGATTACGTTATGCCCTAACCCTAACCATATCGGTCCTACCGAGATACAAGTCAGTCCCACGAAAACCCTAACGGTCACTAGGTTTACTAAAACCGGTCGACCGAGTTTGTTGATTCGGTCCCACCGAGATTGGTAAATTGTGTGTAGCAGGTTAGATTTTGTGTGGAGGCTATATATACCCTCCACCTCCTCTTCATTCATGGAGAGAGCCATCGAACAAACTTACACTTCCAACTTACCATTTAGAGAGAGAACCACCTACTCATGTGTTGAGACCAAGATATTCCATTCCTACCATATGAATCTTGATCTCTAGCCTTTCCCAAGATGCTTTCCACTCAAATCTTCTTTCCACCAGATCCAAATCCTATGAGAGAGAGTTGAGTGTTGGGGAGACTATCATTTGAAGCACAAGAGCAAGGAGTTCATCATCAACGCACCATTTGTTACTTCTTGGAGAGTGGTGTCTCCTAGATTGGCTAGGTGTCACTTGGGAGCCTCCGACGAGATTGTGGATTTGAACCAAGGAGTTTGTAAGGGCAAGGAGATCGCCTACTTCGTGAAGATCTACCGCTAGTGAGGCAAGTCCTTCGTGGGCGACGGCCATGGTGGGATAGACAAGGTTGCTACTTCGTGGACCCTTCGTGAGTGGAGCCCTCCGTGGACTCGCGCAACCGTTACCCTACGTGGGTTGAAGTCTCCACCAACGTGGAAGTACGATAGCACCACCTATCGGAACCACGACAAAAACATCTGTGTCTCCAATTTTGTTTGAATCCTCCAAACCCTTCCCTTTACTTTCTTGCAAGTTGCATGCTTTACTTTCCGCTGCTCATATACACTTTGCATGCTTGCTTGTTATGTATTGAAAAAGTTAGACTTGTGTCTAAACTCCAATTAAACTTTAATAAGGTAAAAACTGCAACTTTGGTACTTAGTGTCTAATCACCCCCCCCCCCTCTAGACACCTCTTCTCAAGATCCTACAAATTCATAAACAAAAGTTTGTCCTTCTCAATTTAAGTTTTCATTTGTACAACCAAGTTCCTTCTTCACACCATGTAAATTAAACTATACAGAGCAAGTGATCTTATTTTGCCAATCTGAAATGGGATAAATTGACAGCACACTAACCATTGATACTTATGAGTTCTTGATGTGACACCCCAAAATTTTAACCTTGTTTTATTAATTAAAAATTTTGCCAGGGACTTAAACTTTCATTTGTTGGATTTCCTTTGGATTTCAGGACCTTTCTGTTCTTTATTTTTATGGAGTTTTTACCCCAAGTGAAAACTTGCCAATTAATTGATTGGACTTGTTTACCCTCTCAAGAAAAACACCTCTATTATCAGTGGATGTATTTGCATAAAATTTTGCTCTCTGAGCTTTATTCCTTAAAGTGATTTTCCATTAGTTTGAAGCCCTATTTGAACTACAACCATTTGATAAATTTATTTAAAATTCCAACCAAAATTTGGAGATGTCATGTGATGTTTTTAAATCACTTTTATGCAAAAATATCTTCTATTCATTGGAGAGTTTGAACTCTACACCAAATTTTCAAATCTGGTCCAGTGGGCAATTTGCACTACAACCTATTTAAATATTTCTTTAAAACTTCCACCAAAATTATGGGATGTTAATAGGAGTATATTATTCAACTTTATGCAGAAAACTAGTTTTGTTCTTTGAAAAATTTGAGTGAATCAACCTCATTTCCATTCTGGTCCAACTTGTTGATTTGTACAGCAACCACATTTTATTTTGCTCTGTTGCCCATGATTCTCCCTCATGCTTATACCATCCTGCAAAACCCTTAAGTCCAGGTGCATGAACCCATTGGAATATTTTTAGTCCATGGAATGACGGCCTTTAGTTTCTGCCCAAAATTGGTTTTCTCTAATATTTGCACTTGCAAGTTTCTATGTTTGACAAACTAAACCTAACACCATCACCTACACACAAGGAGACTAGGATCTGGAGGTTTTGGCCACTCCAAGAGCTGCCTAGATGACTCTAGCATTTTGCCAAACACCTGGTGTGCATGGCCAGATTTTACATGGATTTTAGTTTGCAATATGAACTTGATCCACTGACCCAGCAACCTTGTCCACAAAGCCCCTAGCTACTCATAACCTAGGTCTGCTAATTGCCAGCCTCACCCAAGTCCTGTGGCATGCACTGGCATTTCGCCGAGCACACAGGTGCACGCACCGCACCGAGCCGCCTTGCTGCCGCCCCCCCTGCTCGTTCGGCCCTTGGCCTCTCAGTAGCCAAGACGCCGCCTCCTCCTTGCCGCAGCAGCCCACAGCGCCCTCTGGCCGCCCGTCGAGGTCAGCCACGGCGGCTAGCGGCCGGCCGCAGTGGGCTCGGCCACGGACGGCGACGCCCAAGCCATACATGCGCGCCAGCTCGCCCCTTGAACAGTATGGAGCTCGTCGGAGTGCGCCGGCCAGCTCCATGTCGCCCTGTCCACTACAGAAAGGCGGTCCGCCGGCGACCTTATCCACCGCCGCGGGAACCGACCTCGGCCGCCTATTTAAAGGAGCCCCACACCTCTCCGAGCCCTCAGGCAACCTCAAGCCAACCACCTTAGAGCTCCTGTAGCCGGCAATCGACCTGGGAAGGCCATCTTCCCCGTCTCCGGCCAGCTCGGCCACCGCCGCCTCCCGGTCCCATTCATCACAACCAGGCCCCCTCTCGTCCATCCAACACCACCAACCGACTCCCCTTCGTCTTGCGGAGCCGCCCAAACCCCCTGCTGCGATGGAGAGCCACCGTAGCCCCAAACCCCCTTTGCTCCCGAAGCCGCCGGCGCCGCGAAGCTCGTCGACGGCGACTCCCTCCACCCCCGACGACCCAACAACCACCGGGAGGACCGACCCGGTCTGGCGGATCCATCCCCGCCCTCGAAACCCCGCGAGGAGCCGCCAATCGCCGGCGGCGATCGCCGGAGTCCCGCCCCTGCTCGGACAGAGGAAGAGGAGGGAAGCACGACTGGTCAAACCTGACCAGTGAGCCCCCTGGACCCACTGTCAGCGACCCACGCGCCGTCCACGCTGGTTAAGTGGAGGCGTAAACACCAGAATACGCCTTCGACGTGGTTAGTTCGAAACGTTTTTCCTTTTTTTCTGTTTTATTTTAAGAACAGGATTTGACCAAAACTTTGACTGACTATAAATTTTTAAATATAACTCCAAATGAGTGGATTCTTTTTCCTACCTCTCTCAAATATTGTCTAGTTTATTTTCAGATTTATTTGAAAAAAATTCAGACAACTTTTTTGTACCATTTTTAAACTATGTGTTAATTCGAATATTTTCAAAAATAGGATTGTCGGAGAGAGAAGAAAACTTTCAAAGTGTTGGAATGCACCCTGCCTCCCCACAACTTGAAGGCAAGCATTCTGAATCCTGGCATAATATTGTGTGAGTTATTTACACGATTACAACACCACCTCGACGCGGAGTATCCGTCATTTCATGTGATAATACTTTTCTACTCATGAGTGCATATACATGAGTGCATGCTATTGATATGTTTGTGATAATAGTCACCATCGAATGCCTTTCATGCATACCGGAAGGAATCCGGGGAAAGCCCCTGTCTTGGGTAGACACGGGCTTGTCCCTAGTCCTCCGTCGAGACGGTTGTGTCCGGTACGACATGGTGAGGTATGTCGAGTGGTGATTCCGTCTGTTGGTTGAAGTATATATGGTTATGCTAATCATGCAGGGAATATTTAAACCTCCTGAGTCGACCATAGATCGAGTCTTGTTCCGGTAACCCCCATACTTGTTTCGCACTACCACTTTTCCCTGCCATAGGTAGGGTACGGTTCAGTAAGTTGTCAACCCCTTTCCTAGCACACACCGTACAGAGAGGCCATGGTGGAAGATACCGGAGGCATCCGATAGGCATGCCACCTGGCCCGGGGGCATGGGTGTTTTCGGTTGTAGCCGAAGGGATAGCTCCCCTAGTTTGTGCACGGTATAAATATTGTGATCCCATGCTAAGTTGAGGTTGTAGCCTCCCCACTTAGAGTTTCGCTTAACGGGTGTTGTGGGTGATTCCAGACACCGGTAAGTTAGGCTGGTGTGTGCGGATAGGTGTGTTTTCAATTAAAAGGCCGTAGACGGAATTAGTCCCGATGGACTAAAGGAATCCGTTACTCGTGGGTAAAGAGTACACCCTCTGTAGAGATTAAACATCTATTTGAATAGCCATGTCCATGGTTAAGGACTACAGTCTCGGATGGGTCAAGTGTCGGTCTTAGTGTCGGTCTTCAAAGGAGAAACTGTTAAACCAGAACTTGCATCATGACTTGTGACTTGTGATGATCATGATTAATATTTGTTATGGACTAACCCGTTATATTATTTGAATTATCGAATACCCCTGGGATGGTTCTACCTCCTGGATATTCACTGTGATTATAAGCCCTTTATGTGGTGTCGCATAGACACCCGACTGTGGCATGCTTGTTATTTATCTAATATATATAAGCCCTTTATGTGGTGTCGCATAGACGCCCGACTGTGGCATGCTTGTTATTTATTTAATATATATAAGCCCTTTATGTGTGTCGCTAAGACGCCCGACTGTGGCATGCTTGTTATGTATTTACTATATAAGCCCTTTATGTGGTGTCGCTAAGACGCCCGATTGTGGCATGCCTGTTGTTTATTTACTTTATAAGCCCTGTATGTGGTGTCGCTCAGACGCCCGACTGAGGCATCCTATTTCTACCCCCTAATTGATTCATTTATGTTTTATGTGAATAACCTGCTTACGTGCATCATGGATTTTATTTTTGTGACTGACATTGTGACCATAGAATATTTCAGAGCATGATTATCGTTTGTTATATTATACCCGTGTTCATAATGTTTGCGAGTACATTCAAAGTACTCACTAGCTTGTCCCTGGCTATTGTCTTGGCCAGATTTCATACATGGAGAGGAGCGATGCGATGACAGCCCTGGAACCTACGCAACGATGATAGCAGCCTCGCGAAGATAGGAGTCATCCAGGTCAGCTGTTCCTGTGGGAAATGGAGCCCCATAGACGCTGATGATCCACAAACCGCTTCCGCCATCAACCACTAGAAACCATTTGTTGTACTCATAGGCCAGAATGGTCTTGTACTACCTATTTTGCTTTTTGCTTGGAATTTCTGTATCAAGTTGGTGCCTCATCAGCTAACAGTAATCCTGGGGATGGTGAGCACAAGGGCCATTTTCTGGAAATTAATATCCCGAAAATCCGGTCCTAACACTTGATATGTAATCCAGTGGTGCCGTGAAGCTGCCAACTCCTTCACAATGTCATTTCCTGCCATGTCTTGACCTGAACAATACCATATTGTGTTAACGCTATTTTAAACTGTGTCACTTTATTCGTCAGTAAGAAATGTGATGAATTGTCAGCACTGATACTTATGTGTGCAAAACCTGTCATCTGTCTGCTTGTTTATCTTTCAGAGTGAGGAGGATATAAGTGTCAAACAAGTGCAGTCTCACCAGCTTGCTCAGCTGCTTGCGCTGGAGCTCCCGAGCAGGGCTAGCCTTTCTTGAACTCTATTGAAGTGATGTGGGTTTTGTATATTATTTCGTCGGCGTGTTTAGTTGCACTGGTGGCGATCTTTGATGCCCAGTGTATGTAATCTGCTGTCTTCTTGTGCTTTATTATCATAGTGGCAAACTTTGATGCCCAGTGGATGTAATATGTCGTAATTTCTTTATTGTATAGTCTAGGTTTTTTTCTTATTCATGATGATGTAGTTATTTTACTGTATATATCTTGTCTTCACAGTAAACCGACCAAACCGTACAATTACGGTACATAATCGAGCCGTCATGCAAATCACCATGTATGATCTGCATCATGGGCCCCGTCATCTTGGTCCGTTAATAGGCCTAAATGTAAACTGGCCCACTAGTAGATTCGGGCCTTTAATAGGCCGAGTAAACCGCCGGCCCTATTTTCCCAAGAAAACTCAATGGGCCTTTAGGAGGCTGAAAAGTAGGTTGGGCCTGAAACGTGTCGAACAGCTCACAGGAGGGCAGCAGGCCGAAATAGACCCTAGCCCATGAATGTGCCATTCAAATCATGGGATTATAACAAGCCAAAATTGTCTCGATCCTTGTTTGGCCCAATCAGATTATCGGCTGCGAGTAGGCCGGATGCAAACCGGGTCGTAGTTAGGCCCAACTATATGTCGGGCTTTTAACAGGCCGAAATTAATATAGGGCCAAAATGTTAAACGGACCCTTAACAGGCTGAAACTAATATCAGACCGAATTACTAAATGGGCCTTTAGCAAGTGGGCCCAAAAGCATAGCGTCCAGTTGATGGGCCGAATCTGATATGAGCCATAGTTTAGCCCAAAGCCTCTTAAAGGGATGGACCTGATCTGGGCCATAATTTGGCCCAGAACATGGTAGGCTTTTAACAGGCCGGATCTCATATGGGCCATTATTAGGCCAGGAACATGGCATGCCATTAATGGACCGGATCAAATATGTGCTGGCATTTGGCCCAAAACATGGCAGCCAGTTAATGGGCCGGCCTACTAGGGTCCTCAAAATCTTGTGGGCCTATAGCTAGGCCGGCCCATTAATGTCGGCAAAATCTCATGGGCCTTTAGCTGGGCCAGCCCATTATGGTCCACAAAAATCTTGTGGGCCTTCACCTGGGCCGGCCCGTTATGGCCCGCAAAAATCTTGTGGGCCTTTACCTGGGCCGGCCCATTGTGGCCCAAAAAATCTTGTGGGCCTTTAGCCGGGCCAGCCCATTATGGTCCACAAAACCTTGTGGGCCTTTAGTTGGGCCAGCCCATTTAAACTTTATGGGCCACTTTTGGGCCGGTCCACATGTTAACAGATCATAGGCGCATCTCGACCATTGGATGAGTGACACCTATGCCAACACGGAGCTGACACGTGTTTCCTACAGCCAATGGTGATTTTACACGTGGAAATCCCCATTGGTCCGGGCTGTTAACGGGTTATCGGATCCAAAACCGGACCCGATAGCTTAACGGCGTTCCGTTATGGTGGATGCCACGTGTCGGTCACCCTTGACGAAAGCACTTCTGTGACGCGCGATTTATCATCATGGAAGTGGACACTTCCGTGATGATAATTTTGGTAATGTCATGGAACACTTCTACGACAAAGATGTATGACTATCTTGATTCTGTCATAAATTTGTCATGGATGTACATGCATGACAGAAAACGTGACCTACTGTGACAAACATGTATCATCACGTAAGTGTATTTTTTTGTAGTGATAGGATCCTCGCCTGTGGCAGCATTGTTACGGCAACGTCGCCGCCCTTTCCTACCTCTCGGTGGTTTCTTGAGCGCTAAAGGGGACCTCTTGAACATCGCGCCTCAGGAGCTCTTACTGGACCTCAGGCCACTCACCTCCTGGCCTTGACCACGGCATCGTGACATGGCATACCAGCGACGGTTGCAGCCTACCTGGGGACCTGGACCTGTCGGCGTAGAGCACCAAGCTGCCACGGGGTTGGAAAGGGGAGACTGAGATGAAACAAGACAAGCGTTCGCAAATTTTCATAATAAGGATAATATGAACAGAAGACATTACAGACCCTTTACACGCCGCCACGGGGTCCATCTCGATTCCTCGTAGGGATCAAAAGAAGGGAGTTCCTAGGAGCTCTATCTACACGCGCCCGCGCAGCCGACGCCATCATCAACAGTTGGCCACAGGAGGCCGGCGCCAGCCCCATCCAGATCAGCGACGGCGGCGGCCGGACGCTGCGGCCTTGCTCCGGGCCCGGCGAGAGCTCGGGGCACGTAGCTATCGTTGCTCGTCTCCGGGGTCTCGTAGGGCTCGGGAGAGTCGCTGGACTCCCAAGCGCCACCGCTGCTGCTGGAAGAGCCGCTGGCGAAGCCAGCGGCAAGCTCGGCGTTGGCCGCTGCGCCGCCCCGACGACCCTCTCCAGGGCAGCACTCCAAGCGGCGGCCTTCCGCGTCGAAGACCTTGAAAAACATCGTAGAGGCGCCGTCGTACTCAAAGTGGATGGCGAGGGCGCCTTATGCACGGCAGACCCGAGAAATCTCGCCCCAGCCGCGGGTCATGAAGATCTTGCCTGGGGGGACGGCTTCAACCTCCGCTCCAGTCTCCGGGGCGTCGCAGTCGGCGTGCTACATCCAAAGCTTGAGGGGGCCCCTCTGCGGCATCTCGGCGGAGAAGAACTGCGGAAAGCGGATCCAAGTGCGCGGAGGCAATGCCGCCCACATCACGAGTTCACGTGAGGAGTCCGCGGCATGGACTCTTGGGGCGACGGCGTGCGTCACCGCGGCACGGCAACCACAGCCACGACGCGGGCGGCGGCGCCCATCGCCTCTCCCTCCGGAGCCCTCAGCTTGGGCGTATAGAGGCAGCGGGTACCCAGGAGGAGGCCGCTTGCACCAAGGCCTCGACACCTCCGGCCTCACGACCACATCACGGCGGTGACCCAGCCTCTTCTTCAGCGGAAGTAGCCCGGGCTCGTCGCGGGGGGTTTCTCCCTTCTCTGCGGTCGAGAACCTCCGAATAGGCACCATGGGAGTGGCTACTAGCAATGAAGCAAGCAGGGAGAAGCATGCGGAGCAGGAAGAGATGAGCGACGGGGGCTCTGCCCCCTCCTCATTTATAGTGGGAGAAGGCCAACCGGCGATCCCCACGATCACAGGTAATGATGATTTTTCTCTGCATGCAGCAGGGACTCGTCAAGTCGGGCACTTGCCGAGGCAGTGTGGGGAAGCGGAGACGCCCACGTCCAATCAATCGCCACGCGTCAAGCGACGCCGCATGCTATTGGGGTCCGCGGCACTCCGCACTTTCCCCTTGGCTTCGCCCCGAAGACAAGTCCGAGCGCACCTTGGGCCCGGGGGCTACTGTCGGCGTCCTAGGAACGGGGGTCCCCTGACTTGCCTACCTGCGGCCCACGGCGTGGCTCCACCAGCGGCCCTGTATGGCCCATCCTCACCAGCAAACACCCAAGACCTTCGCGAGGTGTCAAGCCTCGCGAGGCGGATGACACAAGACCTCCTCAGGGGTGGCCTCACCAGGCTGGCTCGCGAGGGGCGGAGAGATCAAGGCAAGAAGCACCTCGCGAGGTTCCTGTGACGCAAGCCATGACGACCGTGGCCAGGCGGGCGCCAGGCGGGCACCAGCACGCAGTGTACTCGTTTCCTCTTTGGTGCTAAAGAGGCAAGCACAGGAAAGGAGTCCCCAGGCATCAGGCATAGGTTTCCATATAGGTGCTACAAGACCAAGACCAGCAGGACGACAGGACGGAGGTCACCATGGAGCCCAAGACAGCGTAACCACCAGAGCCTTTGGCAGGCCAATACCACCTTTAGTCAGGACAACTTGTACTAGTTTTCTCCCTTTGAATTTGGCCGTTGTTGGATCCCTTCCCTCTCAACATTTGGGGAGAGGACCAGGGCCTCTATAAATAGGACTAGCCACCATCGTAGCAGGCGACAAATCACTCAGATCATCCTCAACCACACAAGCTCACCAATCACAAGAACACCTCTCCTCAGGAGGCCGTTCTTCCCTTGTAACTGTTCATCCTCAGCCCAAGAGGCAATCCACCACACCACACTGGAGTAGGGTATTACACCACATCGGTGGCCCCAACCAGTATAAACTCTTGTGTCTCTCGTTCTTTGGGTTCGGCGAGCTAGGCCTTGCGATCGTTGTGAGAGCGATCTAGGGAGAGAGAGATCTTCGTGTGCACCCCAGTGTTCGAACCTCAAGGGTTTTGCCGGAACCCGAAATCCGACAATGTCACTCAATGCCGATTTGAAGTTCTTCCTCAGATTTCAAATTCAACAATTTCAAGAAGGATTTTTCTTGTCTCAAGCCAAATACCTCAAGGATATCCTAGAGAAGTTTGGCATGTCCGATGCTAGTCCATGTAAGACACCCATGACAACCAAAATTGTACTCACAGAAGACACAAATGGTATTCCTTTCGACCCATCTATTTACCGTTGTTTGATTGGTTCACTGCTTTATCTTTGTGCATCTAGACCAGACATCATGTTTAGTGTATGCATGTGAGCTAGATACCAAGCTTCCCCTAGGGAAAGCCATCATAAGGTGGTTAATCACATTCTTAGATACCTTGTTCAGACCCCAAAGTTGGGTCTATGGTACCCCAAGGATGCTAAGTTTGATCTCATTGGGTAAACGGATGTGGATTGGCACGGCGACAAAGTGGATCGTAAGTCCACCTCCGGCAAGATGTCGGTTTCTTGACGCCCTTGGTAAGTTGGTCCTCGAAGAAACAAAATCGTGTTGCCCTCTCCACCGCAGAAGCTGAATACATTGCAACCGCCAGTTGTGCCACTCAATTACTATGGATGGGCAAACGTTGAAGGATTACGGTATCACCTATAGACTTGTGCCTCTTCTATGTGATAATGAAAGTGCCATCAATATTGCCGAGAACCCCAAAGATCATACCCGCACCAATCATATTGATATTAGGTATCACTTCTTGAGAGATCATGTGGAGAAGGGTGATATTGGCATTGCTCATGTTGGCACAGATATGCAACTTGCAGATATTTTCACCAAGCCATAGGACGAAGCAAGGTTTTGTCAACTTAGGCGTGAACTTGGTATCTTGGAGCTTCACAATATTATGTGAAATCTAGTACACATTCATGCATGAACTTAATGTATTGTCTTGATGTAGGCATATATTTAGGGGGAGACATTCAATCATGAGTATTCTCACCCTACATAATGCATAAATAGAACAAACACTCTCAAAGTTATCATGGTTCTCAAACTATAGTGCTTTAACATGATGGAGCCGTGACTATGTCCCCAAGGTCTACATTTTTGCGATACTATGTTCCATATGCTCAAACATGGTGACCTCGGTCACCGCTTGTACATTGCGTGCGTGGACCTTCCATTACTTATTTTTGTTGGGTTGTTATTACATCTTAGTATGGCCTTAGATTACTCAGGTTTTCACCCCAATAATTCTCTCAAAACTCCTTGGCGGAGTCTATATCAAATCATATTTGTTGGCCCCTTCCAAATCTCTCCCTTGCCTGGTCTTGTTGTCCAGTGGCCGGACATCCGGCTACTCAGCCGGATATCTGGGACCTGGAGCAAATTCTTCTGTTGCTCTATCTACAATCATGCACTTTCAGTGGCCGGACATCCGGGCTCTAGCCGGACATCCGAGCCCTGAACCTATTGCTCCTTGACCCCACACGCTGGATATCCGGGCTTATCCCCGGATGTCCAGCCCGGTGGCCCCTGTTTCTCTGCTCTCCGACCTTCGCTCGCCGGATATCCGGGCCAGGCCCAGTATGTCCGGCCCGTAGCCCACAGCCACATATAATAGGGGCGGGGCTTGGGATTTGGGGGCAGTTCCTCCCGTTCCTATCCCCATCTCGCCACATAGCCGCCGCCGCCGGGCCGTGCTCCTGTGTTGCCCCGGCCCTCTCCTCCGTCCTCAGGCCCCGATCTCCTGCTCACGACTCCTCCTCCTCCCGATTTGCAGTTCTATCCAATCCATTTCATGGGTCGTGGTGTGAATCTCTCGGGAGGGACTAGTGTTTTGTGGGGCTCACTGCCGAAGTTCCTCATGGCGTGTACCAAGAACTGCGGTCCCAATCGCCCCGAGCCTTCTTCCCGGGGTATGGATGCTATCTCTCTTGCATTCTACTTTTATGGTGACTGAATCATCTTAGGGCGTCATTATCTCTCATGTATATCTTGGCGTCTATATCTCTCTAGAGTTTTGGTGTCTCTTGCCTAAGCCTAAAAATCTCTCTATGTACTTGGCTAATCAACTTAAATCATGGGCATGTCGCAATTTTTGATCTACCACTTGGACTTGTTCTATGGTCATGATCGAAAATGTTCATCCCATTGTTTAAGTTGTTTCATCCTTGTTCATACTTGTTGGCTCCTTCTCATCGAGACCTATCATTATCCATTTCATTTGTTCGCCGGCAAGGCTCAACCGACTCCGATGAGCATGCTCGGCCTAAGAAGAAGAAGACCACCACCAAGAAGAAGAAGCGGGCACCATCCACAAGCCCGTCGGCCTTGGATCCAGATGATATGAACTATGTTGGGGAGGAAGAGGATGACATTGCGCCAAGACATTCCGTTGGGCAGTCCAAGCCTGGTACTAGGAGGGCGTCGGTGCCTCAAGTACGTGGTTCTGCCATGCCCGTTTTCAAGGTCGTCGCATCTCCATGGAGCTTCCTGACAGCGGGTATCGCCCCACTCACGACTTCACAACTGTGGGGGCGGGTCAATATCTTGTGTTCTGTCGGGATGTCAATCAATATGAGATGGTGGCTGATGCCGAGGATCCTGGTTTCCGGACTCGTATGTTGCAGGATCTCTATTCCAGTTTCGTCCATTGGCGAGGACTTGCTCCACACAAATACTTGGATCTCAAATTCCTGCATGATCATCCTGCCATGTTCCCTAACAACCCGGTCAAGATCATTGATGATATGACTCTAGGTCCTGCAATGACCTTCATGTGTGATTGGAATGAAGTTGCCATTCTTCAGTTCTATGCCACCTGTTTCTTTGGTCCAGACAACACCCTCACATGGATGACCGATGACACTACACTGAGTATCACCTATGATCGGTTTGTTCAGATTTTGGGCCTCTCTGGAGTTGGACATTGCATTCAAAGTATGGATCCAGAGTATAAGCCCAAAGGGATTGATGCTTGCTTGCCTCTTGTGAAGCCTACCTCTCAGCTCACTGAAGAGGAACGTGGATATCCACTCAATGAGATATCCATCTTCCGTGCTCCTTACTACATCCTCTATCAGTGTGTGCTTTGCACCCTCTATCCTAAGAAGGGAGATCGCTCAAGGGCTCGCAAATACTGTATTCACTTGATGGTTTGTATGCATGACGAACCCACTCTGCCTCTCGACACAGCCCATTTCATTTGGCATGAGATCTGTCTTTCCAGCTTCATTCAGTCACGCCAGTTCCCTCATGCTCCATTTATTCAGGCTCCGATTGATCACACTACTCCCTTTGAGGTGGTTAAGAATGCTATGCACTCCATTTGGACGCCTCCTCCACATATGCGTGTGGTGGCTAGTGCTAAGACTGCTGCTCCTACTCAGCCTAGGAGGTCTGCTAGTGGGCCTCAGCCCACTGGTTCCTCTATTCCATCTTCCTCGTCTGCTCCTCGTGGATGCCTTGCCTCGTTCTTAGGCAAGGCTCAATCCGCTATCATGAAGGCAATCACTTTCAGCTGTCAGCAGAATCATGATGTTCAGAAGCGTCTCATCATCTCCAAGAATCAGCTCAAGCAGCGCCTCTGTGACCGTGGGAGTCCTGTGAGTGATGATGATCCTATTCCCGCGGCTCCGTCCACTTCCACTTTCGGTTTCCCGTCTCATGAAGAGTACCCCAAGTTCTTTGTTGATGATGATGACATCCGCCAGGAGTGACCGAGTCCGTTTAGTTCTTCGCCCCTTTTTACTTGTTGCTGTCAAAGGGGGAGAAAGTAGTATCTTAGTATGGTCATGCTATGATGTGTTGGCAATTTGTGTTAGCTACTATTATTCGAACTTTTTATGTTGCTACCTATGTTATTATCTTGATCATGTGAGACTATGTTATTATCTTGTGGCTATGAAATGTTTTTAGTCTATGTGTTATGGTGGTTTCATATGTGCATGTCTCTCACATATATATCTCCTGGAGCTACATATGCTACCGTACGAAATTTGTGTTGTGCGTCCTGACATATTCATCTCATGCTCACAATGAGGGGGAGCTAAATGCAAATAGAAACATCAACATATTTTGTACTTTTGCTCTCATGTTTGTCAATGCTAAGATTACTTATTGCATCTATGATACTACATGTGTGATTGTCATCAACAAGCAAAAAGGGGGAGATTGAAAGAGCAATCATGCCCTTACATCATGTTTTGATGTTGATGACAATATACATGTAGGGGACTAACAATGGTTGTCAAGTAAATCTCAGGTATTGGTCCCCAGTTCATCAAAGTGTGTGGATCAAGAGCATACAAAGTGGTTTCACTCAAGGATGAAGTATTAAAATGATTTCATATTTTGTTTGCTTGAGTATAGGATCCCACACTATTAAGAGGGGATCAAAAGGGTTAGTAAAAGACTTGCTCTTGCCATGATATCTCCTTTCCATAACTCATTTGATCTATCACTACTCTCTGGCTTATTCTACCTCTGGGAGTGCCGGATGTCCGGGCCTCATGCCGGATGTCCGGGCTCCTCCCTGGATATCCGGCTCATGCCCCGGATGTCCGGGCTTAACCCTATTCATATCCAGAAGGTTTCTGGTTCCATGCCGGATGTCCGGGTTTTCCCAGGATGTCCGGCCTTCCTGATACGCCGGATGTCCGGGCCCTATCCCGGATGTCCGGCCTCTACTACCCGTGGAATAGTTGAGGTTCTGTAACTTTTTAGTGATCGCGCCGGATGTCCGGCCAACTGCCGGATGTCCGGGCCTTCCTGATACGCCGGATGTCCGGGCTTGGCCCCCGGATGTCCGGCCCCTCTATTTTCTGTTCTGCTTCTGCTTTGTTCCTCGTACCTTGCCAGGCCGGATGTCCGGCCTGACCATTCACTTACACTACAACGGCCATATTTGTGCTCACACTATATATAGCCCTTCTTCCCCATGGGAGAGGGTTGACCATTCACTTTGAACAAACCCTAGAACACATTTCACTCTGTCTCTCACTTCTCCACACCAAATCTTAGATCTCCAAGGGATTTGAGAGCTTTTGACAGAAGTTGTCCGATCAAGTGATAGATCCACTCCTTCCTCTTCTTTGCACCAAAGGAATTCATGATTTGAGCAAGTCTTGAGCTTTTTCCCCATCGTTCTTGTTACTCTTGGAGGTTGGAGACTCCTAGGCGGTAGGAGTCTTTCGGAGAGGAATCGACCTTTGTGATTACCCTTGGAAAAGTTTGTGAGGGTTTGGAGACCACCCCAAGGTCTACCACTAATGGTTGAGAAATGCCTCTGTGGTGTTGTCTCAAAGGGAGAATGGGGTGAGCCTTCGTGGCGTTGGTGTGCCTTCGTGGTAACATCCACCTCTCTAACGGTGACGTAGCTTCCCTCCAAGGAAGTGAACATCGACATACATCCTCGTCTCCCGGAGTTGCGGTTATCCCTAACCCTAACTCTCTACTTGTGGTTACTTGTCTCTTAGCTCTTACTTATATCATATTGTACTTGCTTACTTACATACTCCCTCTGTCTGGAAATACTTGTCATCAAAATGGATAAAAGGAGATGTATCTAGATGTATTTTAGTTCTAGATACATCCCTTTTTGTCCATTTTGATGACAAGTATTTTCGGACGGAGGGAGTACTTGTGTTACTTGTTTATCTTGCTTAGCCCTTAGCATCACACTTGCAATTGTTAGGCTCACTTTCATATTCCGCATTATTGCCTGAAATTGCTAAGTAATAATTAAAAAATTTAATTGTACCTATTCACCCCCCTCTAGGTCCATCTCGATCCTTTCAACATGGTATTAAGAATCAAAGAGAGAGAAGAAGCCATCTAGCTACTAGCTATGGACCTGTAGGTCTGAGGTAAACTACTCACGCTTCATCGGAAGGGCAATAGATTTGATGTATAAGCCCTCTGTGATCGAATCCCCCACCGATAGGATGCCGGAAAAGGCCCCTAGATGGGATCTCATGGGTACAAAAGGTTGTCGCGGTGGAAAAGTGTTTTCGTGGATGTTCTGGTGGTTTGGGGATATATGTGAATATATAGGACGAAGAAGTAGGTCGGTGGAGTCACGAGGGCCCACAAGGCAGGGGTGCACCCTCCCCCCTTGTGGCCACCTTGTGGCTCTTCTAACTTGATCTCCAAGTCTCCTGGGTGTCCTCTAGTCCAAGAAAAATCACCGCGAAGGTTTTATTCCGTTTGGTATTCCTTCTCTGCGAAGCTCAAAAACAAGGAAAAAGCAGAAACTAGCACTAGGCTCTAGGTTAATAGGTTAGTCCCAAAAATAATATAAAATAGCATATTAATGCATATAAAACATCCAAAACAGATAATATAATAGCATGGACCAATAAAAAATTATAGATACATTGGAGACATATCATTAGCACGCGCATGGCGGCTGAGGCCGCGCTCTCACCGGAGTGGGCCCCCGAAGTTACCCTCACGACGCGGGTCCACGTCCCCATCTTTCACCGGCGGTGATTGAACAGTGAAATGATATTTGGGGAGCGAGCTAGTGTGCTTGACACGCCGGCTGTGGACTGTAGCCGATGCACCTTCTCGCGTAAGCCATAGGCATACTATACTCCGACGGTGCTCCAAGATATTTTGTACTGCATCTCACACGATTGGTGATAATATACTGTGTGCGATCTACTTGATTTTTCATCTTGATTTGAATTACATAATGGGGTCACAGTGGCAATGGAGGGTGTTTGAATTGCTAGCACTATTATCTGCAGTGAACATGCAACTATATGTGTGTCATAAAAAAATTGGAATTTTTCAAGGTTCGTTTGGACATTTTATACATTAACTTGGTTTTCTAGCCATTTCAGGTGCACAATTCAAAATTAAACTACATGCACATGCTCTAGTGCACCAACATGTGTTGTAAAATCATATATGTGTCCATGGGTTTATGCTTATGTCCCATGCAAGAAATGGGGATGAATTTCGAACACCACTGTCGTGGGAACGAGTCTGACAGTAGAGGTAGGGGGTACGTAGGAGAGGGCAGAGTCTAGCTTCGGCGAGATTGTACACTCGGATTTACGAGTTCAAGCCCCTCTCGGAGGAGGTAAGAGCCCTATGTCTTGGTGTCGCGGGAGCTTTGTTTTCTTGGAGTGTTGTGTTACAGGGAGTGCGAACCTGTCGGTATACAAAAAGAGGGGTGTGTTTTTGTACCCCTATACCTATGCACGGGCAGTCGGAGCCGCGCCTACGGTCACGCCAAGCAGAACAGGGGAGGTGAGCCAAGGTAAGTCCAAAGCCCAAGATAATAAGAGCACCGCCAAGGCCAAGACCACAAAGAGCAGAGGGACGAAGCAGGTTCCCCCGGCAAGACCCTTGCCGGGGCAACCTCAGCAGCCCCGGCAAGATCCTTGCCGGGACAGCTCGCCCCGCACCAACAGAGCGGGCCACCCTTGAGCCCACGGTCTCCAACATCACGTTGGGTCAGGGCTCGGGAGGCACCTCCGTGGTGGCATGCAGATCTTTGTGAAGACATATTCAAGATCAGATGAGGATTAGACGGCAAGATCCTTGCCGAGGAAGGCCACCAGACCCACGGCAAGCCCCTTCCCAGGGATGACAGCGTGCCCTGGCAAGACCCTTGCCGGGCCACCCGGCAAGGCCCTCACCATGGACGCCAGTAGGGCCACCACTAGGCCCACGCCAACCAAGCTTCCACCGTCGTTCACATGTAACTGCCAGCCCAACCAGCTAGGCAGGCACCTGCGTGGCAACATGCAACCCCCAGGCCAACTCATCAAGCGCCTGCATGGCGGCATGCAGATCTTCGTTAAGGCTCCACCACCGCGCCACCTCAGTTGCCTACCTGCCTACATGGCGCCGCACGCATCGCTGGCCAAGGCGCGTGTCTAAGCAAGGAGAAGCGGCGACGGACGGGACGGGCCTCGCCCCCGTCCCCAATAAAGCAAGGGGACACCTAAGCTACCTATTAAATGCGTCTTGTCCTGTAATACGAGCGATAAGCTCAGGGCACTGTACGCCTTTCCACCTCCTGTGTGCCGCTGTGGCAGCCCCTTCCGACTATAAAAGGAGGCCCATGGCATACTGGAGAAGGATTCGGCTCTTTCAAACCACGCACTGACCACAGCTAGTTCGAGAGCTCAAGAACTCTCTGAAATACACCCACCAAAGCAGGACTAGGGTTTTACGCATCCTCGCGGCCCGAACCTGGGTAAACGATCCTTGTACTGTCTACTAGCCCTGCTCTTCTCGCAACCCCGCACCCCGCAACCGTAGTAGGGATTCTTGTGATCCCATAGGTGTCGTTCCACACCGACATCTTTGGCGCTTGGTAGGGGGCGCAATTGTGAGAATCTGGTCTAGTAGTTAGCCTAGCAGTTCTTCATCGCCCTTGGCTCCTGAGAAGAAGGCGGCCGGAGGAACGATGCCGGCTCGGCAACAGAAAAGCTAAGTCATTCAGAGCATTGAGTTATTTCCTCCTATACATAAGGTTAACGTCCTCGGAGATCTCGCCTATGTATGAGAAACCTGCACGCAAAGGGGCCCTCCCACAATTGGCAACGCCCTTGTTCTGTTTCAAGTCCGCTCAACAGCTCAAAGCGGCCGCGTCGAGAGTGGCGGGGTAGCCTTCCGCACTTGGCAACGCTCCCGACTATGACTCGAGTCAAGCTCGACAGTTCGGGCGGCCGCACTAAGGGCCGCAAGGTGGTTCGCCCGGCAGCAAGCACACCCGGCAGGCCAATGGGGATCCATCCCCAAGACGCCGCCTTGGGTTTACGCGCCGGCGAACCTACTCGGTAACGTAGGGAGGACATACAAAGAAAAATCAAACAGGAAAATAACATGAATAATACTGAAAGTGCTGCAGAGTTATATTACATCGAATTGTTGCTGTGGTTCTAACTAGATATAGAGATTGTCTTGGTTGTGAACCTGCAGCGGCGATAAAGAACGGGATGCCTAATCCTGGCGCTGGCCCTCCACCCTCTGAATTTCGCCGACTCGGCTGATGATGGGCTTGATGCGCTCCTTGAGCGGCGCGAGTTCAGTACCCTCCTGCAAGCTCTCCGGCACGGCGTCGAAATCGAGGTCGGGGTACCAGTGCGCCACCTTGGTGAGAACCTTGGTCATGGCACCCTGTCAAAGCCTCCGGGACTCGTCGGCCGGTGAGGCCGCCCGGTTGGCATGGAGCCGCTCCAGGGCGCCGACGACCTTCTCAAAGAACATGGCCAGGCTGCAATTGGCGCTCACGCTCACTTCGGGACATACCTCACGTCCGGCATCCCCATGATGGCCAGCTGCGTGGCGGCCTGGTTGGCGACGGTGGTGAGGCGATCGAGCCAACGGTTCTCGCCCTCCACGTGATCCGCGAAGTTGAGGCCCTCGTTCTTCCGCAACTGCTTCTCGGCCTCCAGCTCCTTGGCCAGGGTCCCCTCTCGGGTATTGGCCTCCGACAGCACCTTCTCGAGACCCTCCAGCTTCAGCTTGAGGTCTTTGATGGAGTTGTTGGCCTCGGAGAGCTCCCCAACCTTGCTGATGACCGCGCCCTGCGCCTCTGTCAGGGCACTGTTAAGCGTGTCCTTCTCCTGGGACAGCTTCAGGGCCTGCTCCTTCAGCCCATCGCGCTCCGCCTCCAACTCCTCCACCTTGCCAGCATGAACCTGGGCCTGGGCATTGAGTGCCTCTTTGTGCCTCTGCTCCAGCTCACTGGTCCGCTGCAAGACTAGCTTCTCCACCTTTGCATCCTTGCCACGAAGCATGGCGACAGGCTTCTCCTCGCGTGCAGCGAGGTCCTCCTCCTGGGAGTTTAGCATGGCCTCGTGCTGGGTCCGGCGGCTTCGCGTGTCGCGCTGTTCTCGCCGCCTCTTGAGCTTTCTCGACGCCGTGAGCTTCATGGTGAGCTCCACGTCGCGCTGGCCAGCTCGCCTGGGCAGCCTTGAGCTCCTTGTGGGCCTCATGGAACCAGTCCCACGCCTCGCAACTCGCTTCGAGGTCCGCCTCCGCCTTTCTCCAACACCGCCGTCCCGGACTTAGCCTTGTCCAGCGGGCGCGGTGGAGCGCCTGAGCTTCCGAAGTTAGCGCCCATGGCGTGGAGGAGCCGCTTTTCCGCGAACCATCGCCACTAACGATCGGCTCGCCGACGACTTCAAGCCCGGCAGCGTAAGCACTTGCCGTCGTCGAACACCTCTCCTCAACGGGTGTCCCGGTGCTCGACGCGCCGGAAGGTGGACGAACAAGTCGCCGCCACCCCGCCATTTGCCGGAGTTGGAAGCAGCAGAAGAGGAAGGCTGGTCATCAGCCACCTCCTCCTCCTCCTCGGCAGCGGCCCCGCCGGCCTCTCCGGCAGGCCCCTTGCCGGTCTCCTTAGCGACAGCCTTGCCGGCCTCCCCGGTAGGCCCCTCGGCGGTGTCCTCGGCAGCACCCTTGGCGGCCTCCTCGGCGGTGATCTTCTCGGCGTCCGCCTCAGCGGCCTTGGCGACGTCCTAGATGACGGCGTCCACGTCCTCTGGGTTCACCGAGGAGGAATCTGGACGCCAAAAAAGGGGGTGAGGCAAGGCCAGGACCAAGGGCCAGAAAGAAAAAGAAGCAGGGACGAACGACGAACGACTTACCTGTGCCAGTACCCGGCTGGGAAACGGAAGTCCCCTCCCCGCCAACATTTGGCGTCGAGGCAAAGTCGCCGGTGCCCAAATTCTCCTCCTCCTCCTCCATGTGCGTGGGCTCGGTGCCTGGCGCCCTTGCCGGGGACGCCCCTCGGGGCGGCGTGGTCGATGGGCGCGGCGTGTTGGGAGTAGCCCTCTGTGGCTCCTCCTTCATACCTGGCAAGGTCAGCACCAAAGTGTCGTGCCCCTGACACATGTCGACGGGGGAAGAGTGATGACCTTACGCTGCGGGCTATACCGGGGGCTGCTGTTCGGGCTGCTCAACACCATTAGTGGCGCCCCCGAAGTACCAACTGGGGGCTGGCGACCCGCCGAGACCTTGGCCCTCTTCACTCTCTGGGCCAGCGTCTCCATGTCCCTGCAAAGATGAAGACAAGTCAAGACGAGCAACACAGATTGAGGAGGCAGAGATAACGAAAAGGAACCAGATACTTACACGTCGTCCGCCTCCTCCTCTGTTGTTTTCCTCTTCCTCCTCGGGCTGAGGGATCCATAATCGAAAGTAACCTCCGTATCAACATCCGCAGGAGGAGGAGGAGGTGGTGTCTGGACACGCGTGGACGAAGAAGGGGCGGTCTTCTTTTCACGTGGCCTTCGCCGCTTTTTGCCGTCATGCCCTCGTGTGGCGCCAGACCTCTCAAGGTTAGCAATGGTCACAAGAGCTCGCCAGGCCGGACCGGCTCGCTAGAACTGTCCCGCCTCAGGACTCGCCCTCTCCCCATAGCCGGCGTCGGGCCTGCGGTCTCGGCCTCCTCCTCCAAAGACTCGTCGGTCACATCTTCAACCAGAGGAGCCTCGGTGCCAGCGCTGCTGGCTCCCCCAACGGCCGCCACCCACCGGGCGAGCTCCTCCTCCTCCACGGCCGTCGCGGCCTTGTCCTGCACACCGCCGGCGCTGCCGGCCTCCTTGGCAAGTTGTGCCTCCCTCGCCCTGGTGGCGATGTCGTCCAGCTCCGCCTGGGTGGTGTCCTGGACAAGCAGCCGCTCAGCATCGGTGTTGACGTACCCCTCGTACAGAGTGTTAAAGAACTGCTGCACCTCAGTGTCCTCCGGCTCCTTCCAGCTCGGGTCAGGGCCATGCGCGTTGCAGTCCGGCACCATGGCAATGATATCGGACCGGCGTGAGTTATTGCACAACGGGACAACCCCCGTCGGCAGCTTGAATAGAGGACCCTTGAGGACCTTGCCGGCCTTCACGGCGGCCCTCGCGACCTTGCCGGGTCCGCTGACTCGCGCGTCGCGGCCCACGCTAAGTCGGAAGAGCCGCTGGCAGAAATGGGCGTGCCCCATCACTGTGAAATTGTGGTCGAGGCCGGGATGATGCCGCATGATGTCGGCGGGGTTCGTGAAGAGCCAGGCTGGCCTCCCCTTGTTATGTAGTGGAGCGATCCGGCGGCGGATGAAGTCCGCCCCGATCATCTCAAGGGTGAGGCTGGCCTAGGTGAGCCGGAGGATCCTGGTGGTGGTGACCGTGAGCTTCTCGTCGTCAGCATCGACTTCGCACCAATCGCTTCTGCGGACCGGCGGTGCCCGGCAAACTTCGCAGAACGCCGGTGGGTCCTTCTCCTCGATCCAGCACCACCGGCCCTGCCATTCTTCCCACCTCCTTCATGGCGCTCGGATATGCCCCTTGGATCTTGAGACCTGTGCAATGCAACCGGAGATGGCGCCTCGCTGGATCTCGAGGGAAAAGTAATGGCGGAAGAGCGCCGTGTTGGGGTGCACCCCTGCGAAGCCCTCGCAGAGATGCGCGAAAAGGGCCATGCACGCCACCGCATTCGGAGTAAAATCCAGGAGGCGGAAGCCAAAGGTATGCATGACATCGCTGAAGAAATCGGAGAAGGGAGGACAGAGCCCGCAGGAAAAATAATCAACAAAGAAGGGGTACCAATTTGGGGCAGCCTCGGTGCAGTTAGCGGGGATGACACGCGTGGCTGGATGCCCCGACTCTCCCCAGTATTCACTCCCCACAGGGGCCTGAAGAAGTCCCAAAGCTCAAACACGTCAACTGTCAAGGGGAAGAAGGCGGATCAAGTCCACTGCACCGTGAGCGACTGCTCGGCTCGGCTCTGCCTTGGCCACTCCCTTGCCCTTGGTGGATTTTGGCGCCATGGTGGCTGGGCGAGGAGGGCAGGACAGAGGGCGGTTGTCAAGATGCTCGGGAACGGGGTCCCAGCACTTGCCTGCGCCTCAAGGACTGCGGGCGTGGCTCAAAGGAGGCCCAGACAGCCCATCTTCATCAACACAAGCTCAAGACCCTCGAGGGCCAAGCCTTGCGGGGCGGATGACCAGAGCTTCCTCAGCGCATCCTCGTCGAGGGCTCATGAGGAGGCGGAGAATTCAAGGCAGGGTACTCGCGAGGTGCCCATGACGCAAGCCATGATTTACCAAGGGCGCCGGTCGGGCCAGCCAGCCAGCAGGCCCTTCTTCCTCTTTGGTGCAAAGGGAGCAAGCGCAGCAAGAGCATCAAGCAAAGGCATCCGCTTTGATGCAACAAGACCAAGACCAGCCCCAACGGCTGAATGCAGTCATCATGGAGCCCAAGCAAAGGCGTCACCCGAGCCTTTGGCGACCGAGGACCAACTTTAGTCGAGATAAGTGTACCATTGTTCCCCTTCAAAATGGCTAATTGTTGGCGCCTTCCGCTCAATATTTGGGAAGAGGCCCAAGGCCTTCGTCTATATAAGTAGAGCTAGCCACCATAGTAGGGGGACGATCACACGGAGGGACGACGAAGGATCCGCCATTCGGAATCCAGAGAGAGAGATAGAGACCCGATCCTCAAGCTAGAGCGACGGGACACCACTTAGCAGTTCATCGCTTCCACCAAGAACAGACCCTCGCGAGGCTGTTCTTCCTTGTACTGTTATTCACCAGCCCAAGAGGCAATCCACACACCACACACTGGAGTAGGGTATTACACCACGATGGTGGCCTGAACCAGTATAAATCTCGTGTCTCTTGTGCTGTTCTTCCTAGTAGTTTAGGTCCTTGTGATTCGGCGAGGTACGAGACAGTGGAGGTTTGGATCTCTGCGCGCACCCCAGAGTTCGAACCTTAAGGGTCTGCCGGAACCCGAAATCCGACAGCGGCGGAAGCGCAACAGCGGCGAGCATGAACGAAGCTTGGAGAAGATGAGGAAGGTAGGCGGAGGTTTCCGAGATTGGGGTTGCGCAAAGGGTAAAAGGAATAGTGCGCCCGTGGTTATCCCTTTTTATGGGGAAGCCACGGGGCGCGCTACCCATTTACTGCGATGTGACACACGCTTGTGGAAACCGCCCCACGCATGCCGCCCACGTCACACACACCCCTCCACGCCGCGCCACGCGTGCGAGTCGTGGGAAGCGCCGCGCACGAAAAGTTTTACCGCGGTAAAAACCGCCCCGCCTGCCCGCACACCGTTTTGGGCCTGGCCCAACAACGTGTCGTGCTTATGTGTGGCCCAGGCCCGGGGGCTCCTGTCGGTGTACAAAAGGAGAGGTGTGTTTTTGTACCCCTATACCTGTGCACGGGCAGTCGGAGCCGCGCCTACGGTCACGCCAAGCAGAATAGGGGAGGTGAGCCAAGGTAAGACCAAAGCCAACATAATAAGAGCAACGCCAAGGCCAAGACCACAAAGAGCAGAGGGACGAAGCAGGCTCCCCCGGCAAGACCCTTGCCGGGGAAACCTCAGCAGCCCCGGCAAGATCCTTGCCAGGACAGCTCACCCCGCACCAACAGAGCGGGCCACACTTGAGCCCACGGTCTCCAACATCACGTTGGGCCAGGGCTCGGGAGGCACCTCCGTGGTGGCATGCAGATCTTTGTGAAGACATATTCAAGTCCAGATGATGATTAGAAGACGACGATCCTCGGCAAGATCCATGCTGAGGGAGGCCACCAGACCCCCGGCAAGGCCCTTGTCGGGGACGACAGCGCGCCACGGCAAGACCCTTGCCGAGCCACCCGGAAAGGCCCTCACCAAGGACGCCAGCAGGGCCACCGCCAGGCCCACGCCAACTGAGGGAGTCCTGGATTAGGGGGTATCCGGATAGCCGAACTATCACCGTTGGCCGGACTCCTGGACTATGAAGATACAAGATTGAAGACTTCGTCCCGTGTCCTGATGGGACTTTCCTTGGCGTGGAAGGCAAGCTTGGCGATATGGATATGTAGATCTCCTACCGCTGTAACCGACTGTAACCCTAACCCTATCCGTGTCTATATAAACTGAGGGTTTTAGTTCGTAGGACTAACAACAATCATACCATAGGCTAGCTTCTAGGTTTAGCCTCTCTCGATCTCGTGGTAGATCCACTCTTGTACTACCCATATCATCAATATTAATCAAGCAGGAGTAGGGTTTTACCTCCATCGAGGGCCCTAACCTGGGTAAAACATTGTGTCCCTTGTCTCCTCGTTACCATCCGCTAGACGCATAGTTCGGGACCCCTACCCAAGATCCGCCGGTTTTGACAATCGACATTGGTGCTTTCATTGAGAGTTCCTCTGTCATCATCCTTAGGCCCGATGGCTCCTTCGATCATCAACAACGACGCCGGGTCCAGTGGTGAGACTTTTCTCCCGACAGATCTTCAGATTCGGGCGGCTTTGCAATCATGGGCCAATTCACTTGGCCATCCGAGTAGATCGAAGCTACGCCCGGCCATCAGTCGATTTGGGAGTTTGAACCACACGGCCGACATCCGTGGAGACTTGATTCGAGGGATTCGAGCCACGCCCAAGCGGGCAAGACTGCCTCGGGATGGGCACGATCTAGCTCGTCCACCAAGGCCTTGAGGTCAAGACTAGTCTCGGCCCGACCCTTAGCTCGAGCTGACTCACGATTGAGGATGAGTTGTCGACACCGCCGGGCTACGATCTCTATGGCGATTGAGCCGAACTCCATCCTGTCCTCATGTAAGACCGTGACTCCAAGGTGCCGGACTCTCTCCGGACTCTAACCTCCGCGCCTGCCAATCGAATCAAATTGGGCGCCGTTATGGAGTTCATCGCCATGACATCTTTCAGCACTCGCCTTTGGCGACATCCTGAATTCACTAAAGTCTCTCTCTTTATCGAGAGCCTCGCCGGACTATAGTCGAAGGTTGGGATGCGGACGATTTAAGAAATTCAACGCCCACCCACCACCCACTTTTTAGCCATCGCCGATGATTTAACCGACATGCTCGACTTCGACCAAGACATTGACGGTATGGACGATTTATGCTCGAGATTTACCAAGAACCAGCGCCACAGGCACCGAAGGCCACCTCATATACGACATATACATGGTGGACATCCCAAAAGATGGGAACGGCGATGGAACAAAGGAGGATGACCCTCCAAGAAACAGCCCAATCGGCCAAGGCCAAGGCCGCCTTTAAATCCCGCCACAAGAAATGGTGATTCCGCACGGGAGATAATAAAACCCCTAACAGTGTTGGAAGACAACCTCCTCCAAAGAATTCAGCACAGAGGAGGGAGAAGCCAGCCTCATGATAGAGCCGGCAGATGGGAGGTGGAGGACGATAATTATATGCCTCCTCCAAGATGAGGCAAGCCTCGACGAGGACGAATTTGTCATGCCCGAGGATCCCGCCAACAGGAGCTGCTTCAAACGCAGGCTTATGGCCACGGCAAGCAGCCTCAAGAAAGCAGCAGCAGCTTAGAGCTGACCAAGACTTGCTAGCTGACAGATGGATCAAGTCCTTGCAGTCCAAGAGTACGAACTCGAACGCCTCCAAGAGATACCTAAAACGTGGGCTGCTACCCCAATTAGAGGAGGAAGCACCCAAACCTACATCACCAACAAGATGATGCGGCCGACTGCCACCCTGCGGTCAGCAATGTAGAGGCCTCTAGGCTCCTCCATTCAAGCCGCACTTTGCGCCCCTCGAATGTACCAAGGCACGGGAAACGCGCTGACCTGCGAGACATATTGAGGACAAGGCAAGGCAAACAAGATCGATCCACGGATCGCGTGGGCGCCCACTTACACATGATGATAACCGCCACACCGATACATCAATTCCGCCGGGCCGAACAAAGAGACAAAGCTCATTTGAGCTGCGCCGTGATATAGCTCAATATGTAGGCGCCAGGCACCCACTATGCTTCATGCATTTAAGTGATGGATCATCAAACCCCGAGGGTTTCAAACCCAGAACATCAAATCATACGATGGCACAACAGATCCTGCGGTTTGGATCGAGGACTACCACCTCCATATCCACATGGCCCATGTGATGATCTACACGCCATCAAATACCTCTCACTCAAGCTTAAAGGACCAGCTCGGCATTGGCTTAACAGCTTGCCAAAGAGAATCAATTGTTTGTTGGGAGGACCTCGAAGCCGATTCCTTGATAACTTCCAGGCACATATGTGCGACCACCAGACGCCGATGACCTCAGCCACATAATTCAGCAGCCGTAAGAATCGCCGACAATTCTCGGACATGGTTCCTAACCAAGAAAATCAAATCGCTGATCGTCCGGATGCAGAGGCCCTTGCAGCCTTCAAACATAACATCCGCGACGAGTGGCTTGCCCGCACCTAGGACAGAAAGCCAAATCCATGGCATCCTCACAACACTCATGACCCGCTTTTATGCAGGAGAGGACAGCTGGCTAGCTCAGTAGTAACAACTTGACCAAAACCCCGGTAGTTCGGATACCAAGGACATCAATGGCAGGTCGCCGCAACAAGCACAAGCGCCGTGATCAACAGCGATAATGCTGAAGATACAACAGCCAATGCCGGATTCAGAGGCTCTAAACCCGCTCAGCGGAAAAGCCGCTCAAAAGAAATACTCAGGCTGGCCCAATCTGGACCGAATACTGATCGCCGTGCAAATACATGGCACCCCGAAACCAGCCAACCACACCAACAGGGATTGTTGGGTCTTCAAACAGTGCAAAGTTAAATGTCAACTCAATGACAAGGGGCTGTATAGCGATGACGAGGAGGAGCCCCACCGCCGAACAATAGAGAATGTATGGGCTTCCCCACAAGTGCGGACGGTGAACATGATATACGCAACCCACATACCCAAAAGGGAGCGAAGCGGCGCTTAAGGGACGATATGTGATGGAGCCAATCGCCCAAAGTTCAACCCATGGTCTTCCTGCCCGATCACCTTTGATCAAGGACCACCCCACTAGCATCCGCCACGGCGGATTCGGCCGCATTGGTTCTGACCCAATCATCGACGGATTTCACTCACTATAGTCCCGATGGATTGGCGGTAGCATCCTCAACCTGCTCTATCGTGATACAAAGGCGCAAAATGGGCATAGACCCTCAAGTATTAAACCCACAAAGACGACCTTTAAAGGCGCCATACCGTGTAGAGGCCAATTGTACAGGCTCGCTACACTCAAGTGGTCTTCGATCCCGGATAACTTCCGGCGAAGAGTTAATCTTCGACATAGTCCTGCTCCGCAGCGGCTATCACGCGATCGCTGGACGAACCGTGACGGTAAAGTTCAATGCGGTGTCAAGACTACACATACCTCAAGCCTCAAGATGCCAGCCCTCGAGGAGTAATAACGGTCAATGGAAACACCGAACGCCTTCTTCAAACGGAGGAGCATACGGCGGTCCTCGTGGCGGAGGTGCAAAGCAGCCTCACAAAGAATTCTCGAGTCCGCTATTAAACGCTCGACACCGCTGCGCCTACCGAGTAACCTACAACAAGACCACCTGGCATGATCCGAGCACACGAGTAATCCGCCCCAACCCCAACCTCGCGAAATTGCGGCCAGATTACGCATATAACTACGCCCGAGATACCATGGGCATAAGGGAGGGGCACGACCACGGCACGCCTGCAATGCGGCTCAACCGCACTGGGGGCCCGAATTGTGTCATTCTTTTTTTCTTCTTTTCTTACTTTCAGACTCCGCTTTCCGTAAGCCCCGTCCGCACTAGAATTGCTTAACTCACGATGCAACAGCCGTGGAAGCGTAGTTACGAGTGTCCAGTGGTCTCTACTACGAGCATTATACCTGTTTTATATACCATCCCGCAGCTTACCCCTCGAGGGGGACATGTTAAATAGTCCCATCCCTTGCTTATCGTGACTATTTGTATCGCTCGCTTTCATTGCAGCATTTTTGAATAAACAAGTACATAGCTTTTTCCTATTATTGCACCTTTCTTTATCTATATATATGTTCATTCATGACATGTTGCACCCAGACACTTTGGTACGGCTAATACACCAGGGGCTTAAGTACCCAAAAATATGGTGTGATAAGTCCAACACTTTCACAAGTACGGCACCTCAACTTATAGCATTATATGCATCGGTTCAATCATGTCTTGGGTCAATAGTTGGGCTTGCCCTGCCCCATGTTTTGGTACCTCACGCTCCATTATATCGCTAAGGTAGAAGGCTGGAGAACCATCGCGACAGTGCCTCGATTGAGCTGGGTTGAGCACCTCAAAGGAGAAAGCTAAAACTGACCGGTCATGATAGGGCGAGAGCCGGGTCGCTGTTCGAGAGGTTTTTCGGGTCCCTAAAGACTTATGCCGCTTAGAGCGAGGAGTCGGCATTGTCCCGCCAAGGCGTGATAGCCTCAACTCGGTCTTCCTCGAATACTAGGCTTCACCAAATTTAAAATTATAGAATTCTATGGCTAAGGAGAGTGTTCAAGCACTATAGTCCGTTGCCTTGTTCGTTACGCTGAGCGCCCTCAAGGACCCAAGAATGGGAACAAGAGCGCCAAGTTTATCCCAACACCCCAAAGACTGTGGCATGGGGGCTGAAGTTAACGACTTGCCATCTCTCAAATTTGATAAATGGCCGCACATAAGGTAATATTTTAAATTCACAAGTTGTTTAGCGATATGAACAAGTTTTCAGCGACAGATAACAAATGCGTAGTCTATTCAAAAATTACATCTTTGGAGCATTCACCCGCTTATAAGGCAGCACCCTTCAGACGCCTCATAGTACATTTCGGCTTATGATGTTCCTTGCTCTTGCGGTGGCCCGTCTGTCACAAGCTTTCAGCATCCATCTTGCCCCAAAGGCACTTTAGCACGGGCAAGGCCCGACGGGCACCTTCAATGCATACGGAGCGCTTTGATGACTTCAATCCATGGACAGGCGAGGGTCCAAGTAGCTCCCAAGCATGGCTTCAGAGGGCCACATACCAACTATGAGGCCCTTCATGACCTGTTCGGCAACCTTGTGGAGCTCGACCACCTGCTTCAATTAGTCGCCAGGGCACTAGATGTCCGCCTCAAGATATCGAGACCAGAACACCTTTCCCGCCGAGCCCTCCTCGGCGCGGTAGAACGCGTAGCATCGCATACACTACTAGGCAAATCCGCGAATGCTCCCGGAGAGCCCGATTCGGGTAAGTAATAGATAATTCACTTTCACATGCTTGCTTTGCATAAAGAATGCCTTACCCGCCGCTATCTTCTTTAATGATTCAATTCCGGAGGGCTTTTTGGGCTTCGGCCTTAGCGGCTTCGCACTCTCAAGTGCCGGGCGAGCCTCGACTCTCGAAGTTCGAAGTCATGCCCAAACTCGTGTTTTTCACGAGAGCCGGAGCTCTTGCCGCACCTCCGCCACTTGCGGCCTCGCCTCTCTCGCTGGCAGGCCTGCCCGCTTTGCTTTCGGCGCGGACACCGCTCCTTCAGTGGTCGCCACTGCTCGCGCCCCTATAATACCCACGCTAGTCCCATCATTTTGCAACCAAATCCTTCTATAAGGTATTACTTTAATAAGGTATTACTTACCTTCCTTGTCCTCGAGTTGCTTTCTGGCAAGGCCGAGCTCGCTCGGACTGCCGAGGCTCGCTCAATGCATTAACCTCCGCAATAAGGGCAGAGGTCAGCCGCAGCCTGCATTCCCATATTGACATACTTATGTTAGACTCCTGTGTATATCTTTTAGATCCTCATCCGCTTTTCTTTCAACAATCAACTAAGCATCGTGCTACCGCTCATGCGTAATATTTTTACATATTCTAAACTTACCTCAAAGCCTCGTTAGAAGGTCTGGTAAGCTTCAATTAGCCCGCTTTGGCGGATTGAACTTTTGGATCAGCACACTCATAATAAAGGTGGTGCTCTTTCACAATGGAGGCGCTTAAGCGCCCAGAAGCTATCCGTGCCTCCGGATGGACGGAGGTCACCGGGCGTCAGAGTCTTGCCCTTCATTAAGGCCGCTTGTTCAACTTCGAACCACTGGTTCCGCACAGAGTCCGCATGTGGTCGGACTTAGAGCCCTCGGGTCTCGCCGTCGGATTTCGGGTTCCGCAGACTTTAAGGTTCAACTCGGGTGCGCTGAGATCCAACCTCCATCGCCTCATACCGCCAATCGCAGGACCTAAACAACTAGAAAGAACAAGACAAGAGACACGAGATTTATACTAGTTCGGGCCTCCGCTGTGGTGTAATACCCTACTCTAGTTTGTGGTGTGTGGATTGCCTCTGGGCTGATGAGGAATAGGACAGGAAGAACAGCTCACGAGGGTCTGTTTTATGGGTGTGATGAACTGCTAGGTGGTGTTCTGTTTCTAGCTTGAGGATCGGCCCTCATCTCTCTCTCATCGGATTCCAATGCCGATCCCTCTACTATGGCGGCTAGCTCTACTTATGTAGACGAAGGCCCTGGCCTCTTCCCAAATATTGAGCGGGAGGGCGCCAAATAATTGGCCATTTTGAAGGGGAACAACGGGTACACTTATCCCGACTAAAGTTGGTCCTCGCCGCCAAAGGCTCGTGATGACGCCTGCTGGGCTCCACGATGATTCTTCCACCGCTGGGGCTGGTCTTGGTCTTGTTGCAATCAAACGGATGCCTTTGCTTGATGCTCTCGTCACGCGCTTGCTCCCTTTGCACCAAAGAGGAAGGAGGACGCCGGCTGGCCGGGCGCCTCGATCGGGCGCCTCTTGGTCGCCATGGTTATGCCATGGGCACCTCGCGAGGTACCCTGCCTTGAACTCTCCGGGCCTCGTGAGCCAACCTGACGAGGCCGTGCCCGAGGAAGCTCCTGGTTGTCCGCCTCACTGAGGCTTGGCCTCGCGAGGGTCTTGAGCTTGTGTTGATGAAGATGGGCTGTCCTGGGCCTCCTTGAGCCACACCGCAGGCCGCAGGCAGGCAAGTCTGGGACCCCTGCTCC
>JAHIAM010002508.1:0-23392 GCA_021605205.1 Aegilops longissima | reverse complement strand
TCAGACGGTTGGCCTTGTTCTTTGAACAGTTCACCTACAAGAAGATAGATTTGTGTGGAACATGTGTCAATAGGACTTCAACATGTGATCTCGATCACATATATATAATGTACCGATACTTTGATCGCATCAGTTTTAACAAGGCCCTCCAGCCTTCATCCGATATATTTTCCATCGAGATGTTTGGGAAAGTTCACCGTTAGCCTTGCCTTCAAAGTGAGTTTTCCTCAAGTTATACCGATATCGTCAGCAGAGCGACTTGAAAACATGGGTGCAAGCTTGTCTGGTTGCATCATCTTGGCTATCCAACTTGAACCTCATCTGCTGAAAATTATGGGAGTCTCATTATCAAGAACCTAGAAAGTATGGGATAGAGCAAGACGATATTACTAGTTTCCATACATAACCATACTTACGATAAATGGTCGAGGAAGGTGTTGAACTGGTTTCGCTTTTGTCATTCCTGCATCAATCCATGTTGGGAGGATACGACATGACACCTAACGGCAACCGCTGCCTAATACTAACTTGGTGACTCAGAGCATCACGTGGCCTTTTTAAACTTGCCTCAAAACGGATCTCCATTCTTCCTCCTCTAGATTTAGTTAACCTATCGAGCATTATCCCTGATGTTTGTTTCTCTTGTGCCTAGGTGCTAGTCCAACAACTAACATAGGAAGTGTTAGTGTACATCAAACCGTGAGACTACATATAAAGAAGCATGCAATCAGAATTTGACTCAAAGAACTACCTTCTTGCTGTTGAAGCTCACAAGGTTCATCCGATATTGCCATCTCGCCTTGTGTCAAGAGTGCTTGGGAAGTAGTGTCGTGGCAAGGAGATTGGGAACGTGTTGCTAGCTCTGTTGACGACGAGTATGTCGTGCACCGGTAGTACTATGGTAGGTGTTGCAAGAACTAGGGCTGTCTCGCTTGTTTGGTGGCAGCTATTTGTTTCGCTTGGATTTTTTGCAGCTCGTAGCATGGGATGCCGTGTTTGTAGAATTTTCGCTGACTTTCACCTTCTATTGCACCATCGCATTCAGCAGAATCTGCAGGATTCATCCGCTTGTCATTCCCTCGCCATTCTCGTGTTTCTTCCTCTTTCTCGCGTGCCATGTTAAGTCAAGTTTACAAGAAAAACGAATAAAATTTAGTTCTTCGTAACAAATTGATGCGTGATGCATGAACTGAACTTTGATGTTAGACAACCACATGATAGGAGGATGTAATATGTATGAAAAACAGGACGGAAGAGATAACCGTAACTATGATGTGTAAACTAAGAAGAAGACATTTCACCAAATTAGAAGCAATGCAATGGAAGGTAGACACCATATGAAAGATGCTACAAATATCGCTTCCGCCAAGTTAATGTTGTCTCAAAGATAAATGGCGTTTAAACAAATGTGAAGCAAGACAAGAAATAAATCATATGCAAGATGCAAACAACATCACACTACCATGTTAGAGGTCTCTCATCATTAGTGCCATTGCATATTCACAGATTGCATATTCACAGCTTATGATGTGTAAACTAAGGAGAAGGCATTTCAACAAATTAGAAGCAATGAAAGCTAGACACCATATGAAAGATGCAACGAATATCACTCTACCAAGTTAAAACTGTCTCGCCATAAGTGCCATTTCAACAAATTAGTAGTACAAGCTAGAAAAGAATGTGAGATGTAACCTATATCACACCAAGTCAAACGTGTCTTATGATAAGTGATTGTTGCAGGTTACACAACAAGAGTAATTTGATGTAAGAACATGGTGTGATAGATGATATTGTATGTTCTAGAAACAGGAACACGGTCTTATTCAAGTATAATGTGTAAAGTAAGCAGATGAAATTCAACAAAATTAGAAGAAATACAAGCTAGACATCACACATAACATGCAACCACATATAACAAAGCTAAGTTAGAGGGAGCACCAAGGATGCTGCACTAGGGAGACGTGCTCATCATAAACACAGCTTTGTTGAGTGTCTATGCATGTGTTGTCTTGGAAATCATCTTGGGGTGTGGAGGAGGAAATCAGAGAGGCCCTCCGCTTGAAGGAGCACTTTATCCGCTGCCTTGCTAACTTCCTTCCGCTTTATTGATTTTGAATTGTCAAGTAAAACCGACAAGAAAAAGCAATAAAATTCTCTTCGTAACTCATTCATGCATGATACTAACAATCACTACTTTGATGTAAGGCAAACACATGATACCAGGATGGAATATGTACGAAAAACAGACGGCATGGCATGTTCACAACTGTTTGTGTAAACCAAGGTAAACCATTCCAGCAAATAAGAAGCAATGCAAGCTAGACACCACATGAAAGATGCAACCAATATGACTCGCCAAGTTAAAAGCGCCCATCATAAATGGAATTTCAACAAATTAGAAGCAGCGATGCTATAAATCATATGAAAGATGCAACTAATATCGCACCGCATATACTAAAGGTGTCTCGCATATTGGTTGATGCGGATACAAAAAACAATAGTTTTATGTAAGGACATGCTAATAGACAGATGTACTATGTACTAAATACAGAAGGCATGTCACATTAACAGTATAATGTCACATTTACAGAGTATAAGCTAAGCAGACTAGCACATGCAGCTTAACCAGATTGGAAGAATTACAATCTAGACACCATATGCAACATGCAACCACATATCACGCTGCTGTTAGAGCAAGCACTGCGATGCTAGTGTAGGGAAATGCTGTAATCAACTACGAGCTACGTTCACTATCTTCATCTAGCATTTCTGCTTTCTTGAGAATCATGTCGGAGGCCGACGCTGCATTCTTTAAATGAGGAGTAGTCCCTTGCCTGCCTGCCTCATTATAAGTGATTGATGAGGGATACACAAGAACATTAGTTTGATGTAAGAACATGGTTAATACACGATGTACTAGTATGTACCAAAAACAGTAAAGGCATGTCATATTCAAAGGTATAATGTGTAAGCTAAGCAGATGCAATTTAACCAAATTGAAGCAATACAAGCTAGACATCCGGCTGGAGTGGTGAACATGATCATCTAGGACCCGAGAGCCTGGTGGAGGCGGCTGCTTCGCCACCATCACGGCTTTTTAGTTGGCTTCCGTGTGATGCCTGTTTTGTTGGGCTTGTCATCGGCTCGCCAAAGGCTCTCGACTAGCTATTTGTCTTCCGTGCTCACGGATGGTGGTTCATGTAAAAATATCTTTCCTTATCTTAATAAAGACCGACTTCGCCTTTCAATACAAGCTAGACACCATATGGAACATGCAACCACATATGCGGTTAAAGCAAGCACTGGGATGGTGGTTCATTGCGAGCGAGGTCATCAACTCCAGAGCTACGCCACTGCCTCCATCTCACGACACTCGCACCTTTATAGCATTGTAACGTGTCTTGCCTACCAGCATAAGGAGCTGGAGCAACTTCTCTTTTCTTTGCTGCTTCTTTCGCAGGAGAGTCTGAAATACCCTTGCATAAAAACACAATAGTGAGAGTATGGGTGAAGTGTGTGTAGAACTAGTGCACTATAAAAGTAGCAGATAGCAGGTGGCTGAAAAATAAATGACAGGAGACATATGATAGCTCTACAACATTGCATGGCAAACAAAATTAGATTCTACTCTGTATGATTTTGTAATATATGAGCACAGAAATGCAGTGTACTCCTCCAAAGACACCACCACATGTGGTCATATCTAAGATAACAATGATCGAAAATAAATAGGTCGGTCGATTTTTTAATGAACCGTCCGATCTATAAGGAACGGGCAGATGGCCTTCATCTACCTCCCGCTAGTCATCAAGTGACGATCTTTCTCGAACCGCCAACACCACCAGCCTGCACTGCTGCCTCCGCCGCCTCGCCTCCCATCGACCACACCACCGCCATGCTTGGCAAAGCCCCAAGCCATCCTTTAATCCTCGCCGACCTCCAGATCAAGCGCCAAGAGTTTAGGCCGCAGACGCCTTAAGATAAACACTATATGCTTGCTTCCCGGCGTAATAGTCGTGATTAGCGCCTCACACGCCGGGAATGCTTCCGCTAATTGGGAATCAACTGCCAGAAATTGAAATTGGGGGCGATGGACCTCTAGCTAAGGTGAAATAGTATATGAGGAGAAACCTTGTGCATCGCGAAGTTACTAGGAACATCTAGTATCAAGAAGAAGCGGTCAACTAGTGTCTTCAGTGGGATGAATACTGCAAGCAGAGACGTAAGATTTGCACGAATAAGGGAAGAGGAGTACCTTCTTCGGGCTTGCCGTGTGGTCACCTCCACATGTCGCGCGATCTTCTTCTTTTTACCGGGAAACCGATGTTCGAGGGTGCAGGCTTGGACGAACCCATGGCCAAATTGTTGACTGTGGTTGCCGTGGGCCATATGTCGGCGGAGGGGAAGCAGATCCGAGGCGGCGGCGACGGTGTAGCAGGAACAGCTCCGGCGGTGGAGGGTGGCGATGTTGGAGCGGCAGCGTGAGGCGCAGGACGGCGTGGTTGAACTGCTCTGCATGGACGGCTCGGCCTCGGCTTCAACTACTAGCCGTGGAGGGCGCTATGTTGAGGTTGCAGTGACGACGACGCCGGGTATCGGCTCCGCGTGATGGAGGAGGGCGGCGTTGATGGGTGGGATGGGGTGGCGGACGGAGGACGCCGGGTTTCATGGCTGGTGGAGAGGTAGTTTGGCGCCCACGGAGTACGTAATGGGGAATCATACGTGTGGGGGAACCATGTTTTGGTCTGGGACGCGCTTGTTTTTGTCTTCTTTGAACAGAAGATGGGACGCACTTGTTTGAAATTTGGGGAAAGTACAAACTTCCCCCCCTATTAAATTTCGGACCTACTGCGGGTCGGGGGTAGGATGGTAATCCTGTGTCCCAAATAGTGGGCGGAGCGATTTCGGCCACAAGATGTGTGCTTAGGCGGCCATTGTGTATGAATGTTTTTCGGAGGCGGTTATGTATGCCTAGATGAAGCTACAAACCTACCCCGTTTAGACCTTTGGACGCCGGGCCGGTAGGTTTCACAGGTCGGAGTTATTAGAAAAGTAATTTTCTTGTACTACCAAACATTGGTCTCTCACGGTTTCAAGTAGTAGAGGCTCTTTTGGCGCTTCGCTCAAATTTTGAAACACAAGCATTCACGCTTAGAGTACTCTTGAACTATGAGGATTGACCTAAATAGACAACGTTATATTTGACCTTGTATGTTTGAAAACCTCATTAAATTATCCGCTTCCTTTTGAAATTTTGACACTTGAAAATCCTATAACTACGATTATTTTGGAATGGAGGAGCTAATTTGAATCTATTTTGTACACTACTACATATGCTATTATGTACAAAATCAGAGCAAAGATTGGTACCCCATAGTTTAGGTATGGTTTACAAATGCCATGATATCAAATTCAAATAATTGAATGGACTTCATGTTGAATTCATTTTTTAAACCACCTTAGGTTGAATTCAAATGTATGCTAGTTCATAGGTAGCTATTTATAAATGTCCATTGTGTAACTTTCAGATGTATAATGTGCTTTACACAAACAACATGAACTATACTCACGCTTATATTCGATTGCTAAAGCGATGCATTGTCTGGAGTTCAAAATACTAACTATGTGGATCAATTGTGTCGAATAATAACATAGACATGCTCAAATTCGATAGAATCTAGATGTCCGATGGATCAATGACCGCCTTACGCTGAATTGCAAATATCATGATCCCATCCTAATATTTGGATACAATTTATATCTTTAATCAATGTGTAGAGAAGTCTTTACGTAGTTTCACTCTCGATCGGTGGTCTCTCACACATGCTCACACACTCTCCCGAGGTGTCTTTCTCACACACATGCTCTAGATATAACCTCCTCCTCTCGTAACCATTTACAACTTTTTTCACTAACCTTTATCACAAGCACTCTTCCTCTCGCAAACATACACACGCACAATCCTCATCGACTTTTCTATATACATGGACCTGCCTACGTGTCTCATGTACGCACATTATCTTTACGCCTGCCTCTCACGCATTATCTCACACCTCTTCCTAATCGATTTAGTATGATTCTAGCAGAGCATTTTGTAGGATGCCCCTTAAAGTTAGGTTGATGAATAGTAATATCGTAGATAAAGGGGTTACCTTAGTCCAAGAACCTAGGGTTACAAATTTAGCCGGCTTTGTCAAGGACACAGAGTCCTTCACAATTCTGCTATCTTTGTCTTGTACGACTAGTCATCCATGGGTCTTCCTAAATGTGTCATGGGTCAATTAATGTGGCGCAGGACGGAACCGAATGAAGGGCCTCACCTCGACCCATCGGACTCACGCTGGTGACACACCTCCGCCCCACGCCTCATTATCTTCTCACACCCACACATACCAACACAAACACCACACACAAAATTTCTCCTTGTGCCTCTATTCCTCCCCTTGCATATACACATCAAGGAATGGAATCTCTTGTCGTGACGCCATATTCGCTCTCTCTCTAGACCACTCTCATTTCTCGCTATCTCTCCCACGCCTCCCCCGCCGGCCCCTCTATCCATGCCTCTCTCAATACGTAATACACACACATACCTCTCTAGGCCCCGCCAAATGCATCAACTACACATTCACACATGTTACATCACGCACTCTATTGATCTAAAAAGCCCTCTTCACGCTTATTTCGTGATACAACATTCCTTTTGAATAAAGTGTGGCCAAAAATTATTTTAGAGGTTCTACATATATACAACATTACAAAGTTATATGGAGGAGTACTAACGCTAATTTGCATTGCATGGTGCCCACAATGATATTTATTCCAAGACCGTGAATTTGTATATTTTTATACTATATACAAAGTTAGTCATAATAAAGAGAAACGAAGAGCATCTCTCTCTCCATCGATACCCCCTCAGACGCCTTTCACGTATGCACACAAAACTATCTCCGTGTCCTCTAAAAGTAAGCCCCTAGAAAATTCACGCTGTTTCATCTTTCTCTCGTGATATATGCAATGACGATCATTGTATTTGAAGCTAAAGCACGATACATACATTGACTTCATAATCCACTCATTACGGTCACCGCTACGCTTAGTGGTTATTATACGCCACGGGCTCACCGCATAACTTTGTATTTGCTCATGACATGACTAGTTGATCAGCTTAAACGCCCACGTGGCACCTCTAGTGTTGCATTGCATTATCTCACTAACATCGTGCCCACCGCTTGCCGACTTGTATCTACTCTACATCTACACTATTATAAAATACATAAAATACACTCTTATAAAAATAGAGTTGGTGATGATGGTGTGCCCGCCATCCTGCAATATAGGTCGTCCGATTTATATCTCGACGGATAGGAAAGAAACTATGGCAATTTTGCAAAAGGTACCCACACACCTCTCCACATTTGCAAATAAGGCCTTCCTCGCTCATCCTTTTCTCTCACAAGATAAACAAGTCATACAAATGCATCTTGATGTTACGGCAACACACGGGCATCTTGCTTGTAAGAATGAAAACAAACGACAAAAATTTTTTGACGGTGGTTCAAGTCATGACCAAGGGCACAACGGACAAGGTGGCCTTTGTATTGGTATGTTGAGCCGCCTGCTTTAACACACATGAGCTGGTGTGGTGATTATACACACACGCACGCATGCACACGAACTCCATCCACGCAACACTCACACAAACACATGCACCCACGCACGCACGCAACACTCACACGCATACACGCAGCCACGCACGCACGCAACACTCACACGCACACACGCACGCATGCATGCACACACCAAGACACCACACGACCAACACACTCTCACGCCAAGTGCTCAACCTACACGCATGCGCACACATCAGGCCCCGATGCATACATACACAACCAGTGATTCTCGCAAGACGGGTTGGAGCCTTGTCGCTACCGCGAAATTTGTGTTTATCTGACCTTTTCCCTATGCGAATCGACAGGTGGGACCCACAAGGAACGAGGTCAATTTAACTAGTCAACATGGCGCCACACAAACTATTTGGCCGGTCAATAGAGTGCAATCCGATGCTGAACTGTGAGCAAGTGACCGGATAAGCACCACAAAACGTATATAGTGACCGTAATCAGCTTATTCTGAAGTTCGTGATCGATACGCTTTCTCTCTCAGAGGCCCTCCAAAACTACATCTCTACACGCTCGCATGTTACATCTAACAACTATGCAATACAAGACTACTACTACACTCTAACACAATAAATCATATGTGTTTTAGTTTTACTAGATATCATATTGTTACTTATAATTATTCAGTTTGCATACATTAAAATTGCCTTTGAAATGTATGGACAAGATTATCACCGCAAGGGAAAAATCCCGCCTTTCCTGCTTAATCGGGTTTGTATCGATGGATCGTATAAACAGCAAAACTATAGTACTATACAAGACAAGTGACAGTTCACTAGGTCGTTGGTCGCCTACTCCTCCGTCAGAAGAGTGGAGCGCCGCTTATAAATCTTCTAGTCCCGTCACGACATGTGGGACATCAAGCTACCGGTCCACGTGCATACCGAATACAAGCAAAGCATCCGGGTGAAGCACCCCACCATGGCGCCGCGTAGTAATGAGCAATGAGGCGCCAAATCACAAAGCTGCACCTTTCCGCAGTTAAGTTGAGGGACGGCAATAATGCTAAAAAGAAGTTGAGGGACGGCAACCATCATTTCACTCGTTGAATCCGCTTCTCCTCATCTTCTTCAACTTAACCACGTGTTGCTTCTGCCATTGTTCTCGCCTCATGTGGGACGCGGATCAGCTTGGTAAAGCACCGACACGGGGACCGCATGTTAGCAAACCGCCAGACAACGCCCTCCAAAAATAAGAAACCTCCCCGCCATCCGCTGGCAAAATCACCTCCTTTTACTAATCTTTGATTCTATAATTTTTAGATCAATATAATTGAGATTTGTATAGATAGCACACAGGAGCAAAACCAAGTGGTATGGTTAAGGGCATCCACAATGTGTAGCCAATGTGAAAATAGCTTTGGCATCGTGGGAACCATTGTGGACGGTGTTGCTAAAGCCAAAAAGATGGAACCAAGCTCCTCGATTGATTGATTGAAGGAATAGAAAATGCAACGCTCTCCTCTTTCTCCCATGCTTGGACGCATGTAGTACAAAGATAGAGCACAGAGTCTACTCCCTATCCCTTCTATCACAAATCACAAAGCAAAGAGGCATCAAATCACAAAGCACGGACGAAGCAACTATCATTTCACTCTTCACGACTCCGCTTCTCCATCGCCTTCTTCGAGAAGCCATCTCACCGCACTAGTACTCCTAGTAGTAGTACTATTAAAGGACTTCCTGGATGCAAATAAGGCGGTTGTCTCGCTTGCAGTGCGGCACTTATGCGAACGACTTCACCGTGGTCTCCTCAATGGTGTTCTCCGTCAACGACTTCGCCAAACCACAAAAAAAAGTCGACGCCACCGCAATGGGCAAGGAATTCAAATATAGTTACTACCTCCATTTTTTTGTACACAAGGCCAGTATATCAAAATTACAATTTGCAAAGGGCCACTAACACTAATCGAGCCAAAATTGATGGTGTTAGCAACCAAGGACATTAATATCCCCTGCATGCATGCGGAAGTGAGAAGGTTCGTTTACATGGCGCTGCATTAATCAAGCGATGAGGAGTGAGATGGTTAGCTCTTTGGTCTTTCGAGAAAAAAATACGCATTAATTGACACATGAAACGAGGATTTGTATCGATTAAATTCCATGAAGGAAAACCCCGCCTTTCTTTTTTTAACACTAGTACTCCTAGTACGCACGCATTTATCCTGTTTGGGTCTAGGCCTTGCATTGCCAAACTTCGCCACACATTTTGCCAAGCTTGCCTAAAGTTTTCAAAATGAGAAGGAGGTACACTTAAGACGGCTATCGCGGGTCGCACCGCACCTCACACGGTCGCCTCCCGCACACCGCGGTCGCACCGCACCTCACACACCGCTTCCCGCACGCCGCAAACCCAACCAAGGAACGCACCTCACCGACACGCGGTTGTCGCATGTGAACAAACCAAACTCAGCCATCCTATCGCTGACACATAATTTTCGCTCATAGAGTATGTTTATCCAACCGCATGTTGGGGAGTATCCGACGCCCGCAAGGGTGGTCTGTTGGGGAAGAAGAAGAGGTGAGGAAGAAGGAAAGAAGGGTTAGGAGACGAGGATATTCATCCAACCGCCGAAATGGTAGACTCGAACCAAGTCAGCGACTTGCATAACAAATAGTATGTTTTTACACAGCAAAAGATCCATAAAACAACAACATAAAGAAAAACTATCATCGCCATGAAAGAGACGGCCTCGCCGTTTTGGCTGCCGGCGCGAACAAGCCGCCACCGCTGTGTCTCCGCACCGTGGTTGTCCTCGGCCCAGCCTACTCGCTCAAGCGGAGCGCGGGGCGCTCTGCACGGACGAGAGCACAGCCCGGTTCAAGTCGAGGACGTCCGGTTCGCTTCGCAGGAGGGCCTCGATGGCAGCGCATCCGCGCGCGCTGCCGAGTCGAGCCTCCGCCGCCTGTTCAAGTCCAGACTTCCGTTCCGCCGCAGGAGGGCGCCGACGAGAGCGGCATCCACGCACTCTGCGCCGAAGTCGAGCCTCTCGCCACCCGGTTCATGTCCAGACGTCCCGTTCCGCCTTGCAGGAGGGCCTCGATGGCAGCGGCATCCACGCGCCCGCCAAGTTGAGCTTCCGCCGCCCGTTCACATCCACGACATCCGGTTCCGCCGCAGAGAGCCTCGATGGCAGCGGCATGCGCGCGCCCGCCGAGTTGAGCCTCTCGCCCCGGTCCTCCTTTAGTATCGCCATGTTGAACCGCTGGTCCGCCGCACCATGGGGACTTGGACGCCGCACGAAGTCCACGCCCATCGCCTCATACCCATCGGGGCCTTCGCGCCGCGACCTCCGCAGCGAACATTGATCGGCTTCTCCTCCTCGTAGCTTGGCCTCCAGAACTCGGGATTGGCCCGCCGCAGCGAGCTTGGGAATGGAGGTCTGTGGCGCCACCGCCGCCGCGATTTCGCGCCGCGCCCGCCAAGATCTTGTAGTAAGTGATTCTTGCGGCGCACTATGGCTTTCCGCGAACTAGGGGACGCTTGATGCGGCTAGGGATCAAAGGTGGGGAATGGGCTGAGATTTGGTGTGGTTTTAGGGCGTGGCTGGCGAGGCCGAGCAGCGAAGGTTCCGTGTGAATAGTAGTTCCGGCGACGACCGTCAATCAATTTTGACTGTACATCGCTTGTCGCTCGCTCAAGCAGCCCGCACGCTGGACCTCCACGCCGCCACCGAATGGAACACGCTTGCCTTGCATTTTGCTCGCCAGGGACCACATTTGAGAGCAAACCGACGCCCTGTGGGTGGGGCCCTTCCTCCCCTTCTCCAATACTAATTATCCATGTTGCACTTTACGAAGACACGAACATTATTTACGTAGCATTGCCCCCCCGCCTGCCATTTATTATACCACCACCCTCCGCTTTATGCGGAGTAAATAAAACAGAGGGAGTATACTACGGATGAGGATCCTCGACGTGGTCGAACCCATTGAGTAACCGACATGCGGGCCTCGCAAGCATGGGGTCCGCCAAGAAGGACCGAAGGGAGGGTAAGGCAGGGATACCTACGCCGAGGATCCACTTCCACTATACTACTTTGACCAAATGTTAGAGTAATAATATATGACATGCAACTTACACAAATGTTAGAGTAATAATATATGACATGCAACTTACACAAAGCATACAGGTCTAATGCTTTTCGAGGCTAACTTTGACCAAATGTTAGAGTAATAATATATGACATGCAACTTACACAAAGCATATGGTCAATTTCAGATGTGAAAGGAGTTTCCAATGATATAATTTTCACATTATACATCTCATGTACTCCTCCATCTAGGTGTGTAAGTCATCTTACAAAACCAAATAATCCCAAAACACGCAGGCGCGGTGCATTAAATTATACCTCGTTTCTTGTTTCTTGACATATGAACCAATAAGAGATGAGGGTGTGCATTCTTTTAATGAGCTGAGACTATCAAACATGACATGCAGTGGTTAGTTCATTGCATGCAATACTATTAATTAGCAAATAAACATTAATGTCTCTCGTTTTCCTCTCCTACTTGGTCGCGGTGCACAGCCTAAGATGACTTACTCACCTATGTGAAAGGAGTACTATTAATCCTGTCAATAGTCAAATTGGAAACCATCTCGAGTACAAGTCTAGGAGTACATACGAATCTAACAATATTGAATGGGCATTGTTGAATGTTGATACCTTTTTCATCATAGTAGAGATACTTTGAATACACATAAAACTTATACTCCTATCATAGTATGCAAAGTAGAAAGGATAGGAGGGAGTATATTGTACGTTCAAAAACGAAATGAACACTGAATACCCTTTATATATGATTTGCAGATGCTATGATCACCGGTTCAACATTTTGAATCCGCCTTAGGTATCACGCGTTCTCACTGCTCCTCTCGATTTCATCTCGGGTCCGAGATCTATTGAAAGAGGACTAGGTGGGTACATGCGAATGATACTCGCAGAATGTTCAAATGAGGCATGCGGAGGATGGACTCGATCGAGGGCTTACATGATCGATGGAGAAGAGGGTTGAGAGGAATGAGAAATAAGCAAACGCCACATGATTACACTTGAATGGCTCAAATAAACAATAAGTTGTCTCGCTTGGCCTACATAGTGAAAGGCCTAATGCGCAACGCGAGCATCGACGTCAATATGGCCGGAAAACAGGGAAACCGACATAGCACAGATTAGTCCAATGGAGGAGCTGGCCCACGACCTCCTCGCCACCGCAACCGCTCATGTGGGTCATTGGGGCCAACAACAGGGCACAGCCCAAAGACCGCCTCGACACGGCGATCGTGGTGAGCGACACGCCATATCATCGATAGACACGGTCGGTTTCAGCAGTGCCGGGTGGCGTTAGTGCTGTGGCATGACCAACGTGTGTTTGGTTTGTGCCCAAGGTTGCCCCATCAAAGCATTGGGTAGCCAAAATTTTGGTTGAGGTATTGGTTGCCCATGATTTGGCCGACATTGGCAAGAAAATGAACTAGAGTTGGCTAGAGTTCATTGGCATGCCAAAGAAATGGCAACCATCCAAACAAAGACCAATCTTTGGGTCATGACCAAAATTTTGGTAAGGTGCACTTTGGCCACAATCCAAACACACCCCAACACCCGCTCGCCGAGGATGCACGGGCGCCGCGACGCCGCCCACGGAGTGGTGTAGCGCCAACCGCATCCTCTCGACCTGAGACCATGCCGGTCATCTTGCTTTTTCAATGACATGCGGGATCATATTTGAGCAAAGGGCATCTCCAACGCTGCACGACCGCAGCTGACTACCCCCGCACACCAAAGCTCTCGCCTCGCGCGCCATCACACGGTGCGCTCCCCACCGGCGCCGCCCACCCGCATTCATGCCGTCTGCTCAGATGTCGTCAGCAGAGGCTCGTGCCCGAGGAACCAACTCGCAACTTAATGACGCACCCGGACGCTTGGCCTCACCGAATGCGCTTACTTAAAGCGGCAAAGCCCAGCTAACCTGCACACCATAGCGCATCGTCCTCCTACCGCACCACATCCGCCATGACCTGTGCGAACGCTCGCGGAGAGCTTGTTCGGGATGAAGCTCGAGGTCGCCGCCGCCAAGTCGCCTCGCGATGCAATAGCGGCGTAGCAGACGCGGACGCGATCAAGACAAGCGGTGGCCACGCTGGCGGCCGACGACGGAGCATCGCCACCACGCTGCCCTACTTGCCACCGCCCAACGCCCGCACCGCCGAGGTCGGGACTCTCCGAGGATGAGTAGGGCATGGAGGCGGCAGGCATGGTGTGCCAACCGCCGGTCCGTATCCCATGTTCTACTCTTTCCTCGCCGGAGACCGCACTTCACTTCACGGGTCTTCAACCCCGCCCCCATACATGGACGCCGGTCGCCGCCAGAGAATAGGTTTAGGGTCGGGTTTTTTATTTTTCTGTCCTATAAAAGTTCAAATGTAATGAAAATCTGCCTGTTTGCATTAATCTCGCCGTGTATATGAACTTTCTCAATAATATACATATTGTAGGAGTACTAGAAGATGCTCGTATGCTGCACGGAAGATCAAGATCTTGTGGGAGAAAAGGATGAACGAGGGAAAGCCTTATCTGCAAATGTGGAGAGGAGGCGGTAAATTGTCATAGTTTCCTTCCTATCCGTTAGATATAGATCGGACGGCCTATATTGCAGGATGACAGCACACCATCATCACCAACTCTGCTTTTTATTGAACCGAGACAAATCTAAAAACCCAACTAAGCCAACCTCCCAAAGATATCGCTGAAAAGACCCGCCGCTACTGCTTTAGTCGGGATTACCGGATTACTAGTAGTAGTATTGATGGATCGCAAAGCAACATTTTTTAGGGGCGAAGCACCTAGTTTAAAAGGAAAAAGACGGTACACTCACAACACTTCCCTGTCATGGTCGCATTGCACCCCACACACGCTCGTCCTGCACACGCTCACACAAACGGAACACGCTTCGCCTGCTCTCTTCACCGACACGGACTACACTTGGAGAAACCGACCATGCGCTTAAACTCCCCGCCCACCGCGCAAAAAATCCCCCCACACACACACAAATTCCCCAAATTGATTCAACCGCCTTCGCCAAATATTCCCAAACCCCCTCCCCGCCCCCTCCACTCCATTCGCTTCCGCCAAAGCCGCCTCCCCCGCCGGCCGACACGCTGGTGCCGCTGTTCGTCGAGGGACGACGGCGATCCTCTTGTTCCCATAGACGCCGCCAGACTGCCGCCTTCAGCTGCGCCGCCACCTGCGCTACGTTTGTGGAGGCGCGACGGCGGTCAGCGCCGCCATCACCGGGCGACGTCAGGTGGAGACGCACGACGGTCAGCTTCTCCCATGGTACGCGATTCTAGACCGAGGCCCTGCTCATGTCGGTGTAGAGCTGAATGTTAGCCGATAGACGCTGTTAATCTCATTGTTTGTCAAGTAGTTTACTGTCAATATGCTCTGCTTAAGAAGCTTCCTTGCCCTGTTCTGCACTCAATCTGCTTAGCTGAGATGGCATGCCAAGGCCAATAGTTGCTAAAATATCTTGCCATATATTTATTGTGATGTAGATTGCCATGGTCTAGTAGCCAATCTGTTAGGTGAAATAGCTCTACACCGCTTTATACTGATCTTTGTTGCTGCGATGGCCTTCGATAGTTTGATGGCTGTGTGCTCGGCCTCATTGATCGCTGAAACAGCCTGCCATAATTTAGCACTCAAATCTGTTTGCTGAATTAGCTTTACATATATTTCATTACTTAGATCTGCTCATCCAAATATCTTGCCATAGCTTTAGACATCGACTCTAGGTATTTTTTTCTCTCGACTTCATAAAAAGCATATATGTTTTTCCTGTAATATCTAGTAGAACTAATTTGTATGTCTAATAGATGGACAGGACTTGATAACTTCGCTCAAGATTCTCCGCAGCATATGTCGAGGGGTTGAAAACTTCATGAACTTTATCGTAGCTGAGTACGGTGGTCCGAAATCAGATGTGCTCCGCCCATGTAGCAGCTTGTATGAATTCAGTTACAAGACCCCACCAACTGTGCAAAATCATCTACACTTGTATGGGATGTCGGTCACATATACTAGGTGGGTTCATCATGGTGAAGCTGTTGACTACGTGGAAGCAAAGCAGATCACCATCTTGATCTCGCCTCGATGCTTAGGTGGAAGAGGAGGAGGAGGAGGTGGTGGCGGAGCCATGAGTTTGACCAACATTGAAACAATGCTACTAAATGCTCGTGCATTCCGTGAACTTTCACCGCAGAAGAAAAAGGTGGGCCCGCATGTTGGAACAATGCAACGTTATTGTCACCCCAGAAATAAGTTGTCAAGATTCTCAGCTATGGTCACCTTTCTTCGTGAAGACATCCGAGCGGATGACCAACAAATCATTCGATGCGATGTTGGATGCTGTCCGCAAATCTTTCCCAGACAAGGCCTGAGCTGCCACACACCTACAAAGAAATGAAGAATTTCCTTCGTGCAGTTGGAATTGATATGATATGATCCATGTTTGTAAGAATAATTGTGTTCGCTCCTAAGGATTATGCCAACTTAAGTGAATGCCCGAAATGCAAATCATCAAGATGGAAAGATGGCGATGTGTGAAGAGGGTTCTCATAATGTTCTCGAGACATTTTCCAATTACACCAAGATTGCAGAGGTTGTTTCATGATGTTGAAACAAGAGAGGATGTACTGTGGCATTCTAGGAACCAGGAGTATAGAGATCGAATGTAATGAGCCATCCATCTCATGGTAGTGAGTTGAAAAGCTTCAATGATAAACACAAAGAGTTTGTCGCTGACCCGAGAAACATTAGACTTGGCTTAGCTTCGATGGATTTAACCCATTTGGCCACCAGAGCGCCACATATAGCATGTGGCCGTGCTTGTTATCCTTACAACATGCCTCCAAATGTCTGCACTAAAGAATCAAACTACATGATGGCTTTGCTCATCCCAGTCCAAAAGTCCCGGAAAGGATTTTGATTTGTTCATGGAGCCTCTTGTGGAGGAACTTCAACAGCTATGGAAGGGTGTTCTCACACGAGACCTATATAGCAGCCCACCAGCTGATTTCTTTCTCGCTTGCTGTTTTAATTTGGTGCATCCATGATTATCCGCTTTGGGCACTATGTCGTATGAACTACACATGGTTACAATGCATGTGTTCGCCAGACAGAATCCGCTGTCATACGCAATACTTAGCAAGATCTGTTACATTGACACCGCCGCTTCTTGCCAAGGACAAGCCGCATCCTAGAAAATACCAAGACATGTGTTCAATGCAAAGCATGAAAACCGTGATGCGCCAAAGAGGCTCACCGCCGATGAGTTGCAAGTGGAATTAGAGAAGGTCAGTATATTACACCAGTGAAACCATCCCGGTAATGGAAGGGAAAAGGAAGCGTGGCACGGTAGAAGAGAGATTATTGTTTACCCGCAGGTCCACTTTGTGGGACTTGGAGTATTGGAAAGATTTGGATCATGCATAATCTTGATGTGATGCACATCGAGAAAAATATATGTGCAGCATTATCGGCACACTTCTTAACATTGAAGGCAAGACGAAAGATACCTTAAAATCTAGGATTGATTTGACACACCGGTATCGTAAAGGATTTGTAGGTGCAAGATGAAGGTAAACCACGGATATGGCACCACTGTAATGCCTTGGACAAGGTAAAAGAAAAGAATTTCATGAGGTCCTGCCACGGTGAGATTCCCACATGGATTTGCTTCCAACCCTGAAAGGAGAGTCAGCAGATGGAAACAAGGTACAAGGGTTGAAAACTCATGACCGCCACGCCCTACTTCAAAGGGTTTTACCATATCCTTAGAGGATTGGGCCGCCTCGACTTATATGCAGAGCAGCTTGCAAGAGTTGGGACAATTCTTCGTGAACTCGCAGAGAAATATCAGGATAGATGCTTTGGAGCGCCTTAGAGACAAGATACCAACTATCCTATGTGACCTTGAGAAGATATATCCTCCATCCTTCTTTGATGTGATGGTGCATTTGGTTGTTCATCTACCTGATGAGGCACTACTTAGAGGTCCAGTATAGTATGGCTGGATGTACCCTATTGAAAGGCGGCTAGGCACTTTCAAGGGCTATGTTAGGAACAGAGCTAGACCCAAGGGTTCCATTGCAGAGGCCTACATTGCTGCTGTACATTGACATTCTTCTCAAAATACATTGAAACAAATTGATCCGCTTAGCAAAGAGGTGGGTGAAGAAAATCCCGGCTCAATGTTTTGATTATTCTGCTCGAAGTTACAGGAAGAGTCGACAAGAGGACAAACCTAAAGATTTGGACAAAATGGTTTGGTATGTGTTGAATAACTGTCCCGAGATACTACCATATATCAAGTAAGTGCAAGATCGCAGCTTATACATCGTAATCTACTAAACTTGCAGCACATTCTTATATATTTAGATGTTTGACGCGATCACTATATTGTGCAGATCTACAAAGAGGAGTTATCGCCGCAAAATCCAAGAAACATTGACAAACTGGTCATGGCAGGATTTGCGAAATGGTTCAAGAACCATGTAAGCTTTTGAAGTGCACTGTCAGTTTTTTTAGTATATTGAGTACATACGAAGATCAGCTTGTCGGTTAAGAAGATGCGGGAGGATGGGAAGGCAGTTGATGATGCCCTTTACTCGCTAGCAATTGGTCATGATACTGGTAAGACATTATGAATCTTGGCGTTGTTGGAGATGTGCGCTACAACACCCTTTGCACGAGACGAAGGCAGAAGACACAAAACAGTGCCATCATGAGCACGATACGATGACAAAGAGACAACTGAAATGTATGCTAACATAATGTATATTGTTCAGCTTGCAGATATCTCCGGCCGAGGATCATCGTGTGTGGTTCCACAGTCGCTGCTGGTATAACCTTTTTCCAGATCGCAAAACCGAGAGCTGATGATTATTTCAAATCCATCAATGTCAAGGCGGCATACCGTAACAAACGAGCCTTTTATTTTGGCAAATCAAGCAACATAGATATTTTTCTTGGAAGACACATTTGCACGTAGCGATGATCGGAGAGTATTGCAAAGGTTTGAGCAGAGGAATTCGCTTAATGAAGTTGCACAACAAGATGATGCTTACATCGCCCCGATGTACAAGATAACACAGATGTTCCTAATATCTTTGAGAACCATCACGCCAACGACGCCGCGAAAAGATTGCTTGTCGTGGCTGTGGACATACAAGAGTTGATCAAGAAGAAGCCAACGCTCGAGGACGTTGAGGATGAAGAAGAAGATGACACCGTGGGGAATTACGATTCAGACCGATACACATGGCGAAGATGTTGACGCCGCCTGTCATGGATGATGATTACATTGCTTTTGTCGATTTGCTCGCCGTAAGACGTTTTTTTCTACTATGTGAAATTGTGTTTGCTATGACAACTAAACCTGATGAACATGTTGTTTAGTATTTTGTCGTGAGAACATCACTTGTTATGTATGCTGATTTGTGTTTGGTGATTGTATGACAACTAAAACATGATGACATTGTTGTTTAGTTGTACTCATATTTGGCTGTGAAACTTGAATTTGATGACATAGTTTGCTGTTGGACTGCAATTTGCTCGACGTCTTCGAATGAGAACAAAGCTGACCCGACAGTGGCCTCTCGCTATTTATTTATTTGTATGAGCAAAAGGATACCCCCTGATTTCTGCTAATAGAAATCATTAGATGTTCACAACACTACGCCCAGCCCGCTACATGTGTTTCATTCATTACTAGTTTCAAAGAAAGTGCTCATGCCGTAGCTAATTAATACATCATGAGTGCTACATATACGCAAATAAAGAGACAATCATCCTACAGAGCACATCGATTTTGCCCATTATCTTCACAAGCTCTTTCATCTCTTCATTGCTGTCAAGGCCGCTCAACAATTGTTGCTTGGCCATGATCGAGGAACTGCATCTTTAACCTTCTTCTCTCAGATCTTCCTCTTGCCGCTCCTTCGCCATTTGTCCAACACCCAACCTGCTGGTATTGGGATTCCTCGCTAACCAAATAATCAGCGAAGTTGCATTCCCCACATCAAGAACTCCCGTAAATACAATCACACGAATCTTCCCTTTCTCGCATTTAATCAAATTGGAAGATCATCAACCAAACTATTAAAAATCAGCAACCGAAAGCAGCAGAACAACACTTAAACATATTATTACCCCATGATTCGGCATTTGTAGAAGACTCGCCAGGGTTGCGGATTGTGGTTAAGACGCGACGGATGACTCTCGGGATTTGCAGCAAGAAGGGCACCACACCAACGGCAACGGGTTGCGATGAGCAATTGTTCATGTGCGCTGCCGGCTGGTGTGATGACACCTGCTTGTGTCAAACCGCGATCTCGGTAGGGGGTCCCGAATCGTGCGCCTAGGCGGATGGTAACAGGAGACAAGGGACACGATGTTTTACCTGTGTTCGGGCCCTCTTGATGGAGGTAAAACCCACGCCCCGCTAGATTAATATTAATGATGTGTGTTACAAGAGTGGATCTACCACGAGATCAAGGAGGCTAAACCCTAGAAGCTGGCCTATGGTATGATTGTTGTTCGCCTTACGGACTAAAAACCTCCGGTTTATATAGACACCAGATAGGGTTAGGGTTACACGAGTCGGTTACAATGGTAGGAGATCTACATATCCAGACGCCAAGCTTGCCTTCCACACCAAGGAAAGTCCCATCCTGACACGGACGAAGTCTTCAATCTTGTATCTTCATGGTCTTGGAGTCCGCCGATGATGATAGTTCGCTATCCGACACCCCTAGTCCGAACTCCTCAAGAGCTCCCCAAACCGGCTTCAGCGACGACGAAGTCCGCGCCAGATATCGCCTTCGCGCTGTAAGGCGGGTTCTCCTTCGCCTTCATGTTCCCGCCGAATAGTGTCCGCTTTTTATAAATGTTGCGCCCTTGGCTTTTACGCCTAATAATGGCCTTCTTCCACGTGTCGCATTTAATGCGAAGACTAGGATATTTTTACATTTTACCCCTAGCTGCATGAACGAGCCGCCTACAAGAGAGGCGAGGATCTAGATCCAGCTCACACCATCCTCCATCCGCAAGTTCTCATCAAGCGCCTCGACAAAAAATCCATTCCATCATGGATAGCCGACGCTGCCCTCCACCCGCCTCCCCCAGCCCTAAGCCAGAGATTGGGGAGATGCTCGGCCCACACAGCGAGCTAGTGGTACTTCAAACCGAGGGATATCTTCCCCAGCTTTCATGGTTCCGGTTCGAGCGGACTGCCACCTACAAGGGTGGAAAGCAAAGGAGAGCGCCCCAACCCTTCCAAAGGGGAGCGGTATGCTTTGTCCCCATCTAATAAGGGGACTCGGATTTCCCATACATCCGCTTTCTCCGGGCCTTAGAGTTCTACGGACTCCAACTTCACCACCTCACGCCCGCCCATTTTGCACATCGGCTTCGTAGCTTTTTGCGAAGCTGTTCTGGGCATCGAGCCCCATTTTGCCCTCGTGGAAGAGATTGTTTTGTCTCGCACTCGCTCTCATGAGGGGTCGATATACCAAGTGGGCGGAGCCAAATATGGCGATCGCCGGACCGGATATCTATCCGCACTTCGAAGAAGGCGCCCAAGACTGGCCTTCGAATGGTTCTACATGGAGGACGCCCGCCGGATCCAGTCCGGATCGCCTCTCGGAGTTCAACAATGCTCCCTTGAAGAAACGCCGAGTTGGCGCCATGAGCCTCAACGGAAGATGATAGAGCGCCCATTATCTGATGGGCCGGATTAGGTTATCGCCCATTCGGATTGACCATGATTGGAGTCATGGCCACGCATTACGCGAGGGTGCAGCCACTCCAATATAGGGGCCACCCTATGTGGGATTTCAACGGGAAGATGACGCCACCCGCCATGGCCGCAAAGGGCTAGGCTCGCAGCCGATCCGCAAAGATCATGTCCGCTTGTACAAGGGAGAGGAGGAAGATTCCGCAAGAATCCGCTGAATGGATTTTCTATGCATAACCCTGAGCTGGGTAAGCGGATGTTCATCTACCCGATCCATACTTTTTAAAGTCAAGTATCTTACTCGTGATTTCGATGCAGAGCTGCGCCGCACGCGGAGGGTATACGGCCTAGCTCCACAGTCCGAGGATCCGAACGATCTCGATCCGCCTCCGAAGAGGATCCGACATAAAGGTGGAGCTGATTGACGGGTGTTCCACCAACGTAGCATAGACAATGCTCTAGTCGCCATTACGGATTGACTACCCCGTTTGTTTTTGGCCTCCTGTGACTACGACCGAGGTCTTGACACCATCGCTTGATCCGCCAATTTCACCATCCCATACCGATGGTGTATCGCAGATGTGCCTTTAAGGCGGAAGTCGAACTCGCGCGCGGCCGCCAACAAGGGTCATCCGCCCGGCAGCGGAAGAGGAGTGCGGCGCGAACCGAGACGCCGCCGCAACGGCACGGAGCACCACTATTTGTAAGGGAAGGATCCCCGTAAGGTATATTAATGCTCTTAACTTTTCCGTAAAGAGCGCCACGGACAAAGGTCCGGAGAGGTTGCCAATCAAGTTTCCGCCGCCATGCTCCAACGCATGGTCCCGGAGGGAGGCGAATACAAGGCGAACCGGACGCCCTCCGCCGGAGGATGCCGACAGCTGTCCGCCACCCGTTCCGAGGTGGAGAGCGCCATGAATCACAAAGCCGCCGACAGTTCTTCGTGACGCTGTTTTCCCCGAGGCGCTAAATGCCTTTAAAGCGGAACGGCACCTCCGCGCCGCCAAGATGGGTTAACCAGAGCTACTGAGCAAGATGTGAAAGACATACGGGTAAGTAATTTTAATAGTTATATATGCCAAGAGTCTCGAGACTTAAAATAGTTGAAATAACTGATTTAAGGATCAATTATTATGCAGGGTCTTACGGAGAAGAATACACAGTTGTCCTGTGAGCTCCAAGAGTGCAAGGCCCAACTTGAAGTCAAGACTGCCGCCACAGGGGGAGCCACAGAGACCCCACCGGTAATACGACTTTGAAAAGATAATTATTTAGCAAAGTGTGGCGTGAATCGACAATAATATTGCAGAGGGCGCCGGACTAGATCCGACAAGCAACAGTCATCGCAAGCTAGCTAAAGGCCGCAGAGGGTGCTTATGAAGGTGCAGCAGAGAGAAACAAGCTCCAAGATGCCCACACCCATCAAGGAGAAGAGCTGAAAGGTGTTCGCCCAACTGTCCTGCCCGTGAAGGAGAATCAGCGGCTTTGCCGCAGCATTTATAGTAAGTGCTTGAACAAATTCCTTTGAAAAGAAGAATTCGCGAGGAAGTCGATTGACGTAAATATGTCTTTAGGTGTGCTCACTGTGTCGCCTCATGGAGGAAATGCCTCGAGTCAACGGGTGACCAACTTCCCGAGCTAGTGCAATTGCTCGAACGTGTTCGGCAGCGGCGAGTGGCATCGCTCATGCTTTATGGCCATCCGCCTCCCAACCCGAGGGCCTTGGTGAGCTTGCCGAGAAGCTTCAGGAGCACGACGACGCCCGCTTGTGGAAGATATCGGCTCGCCGTCAGGCGCCAGGAGGCCTCGGGCCATGGTGAAGACATCGCTATTCAAGTTCGACCCAAACCACATGGCCGAGGTCGGACTAAGGGGCCCGATGGCAAGGAGATCCCCGTGAGTTGATGTACGCCA